>PVLD010009989.1:0-73484 GCA_004027595.1 Dinomys branickii | reverse complement strand
GGGTTCCCTGCAGGTATAGGGATGGATCTCCTCCCCCACTCGGTGATCTGGTCGCGAGCGCCGATATCTCACCAGTTATTGGAGTCCCTGCAGGCATGAAGGTTCCAAGGTGCCAGTCTATCCTTTGGGGCTTTCTGCGCGGCCCGCCCGATGAGCACGAAACGTGAGACCGCTGGGCGTTGCCGCCGCCAGAGAGCCGCTCTCTGTCGGGAGTCGCTGGAGAGCTGCGCCGGGTCGGGGGGCGGGAGGGATCGAGCTGTCTGTATTCTCGGGGCACTAGGACCCAGCGAATCTTTCTCTCTGCTCCCGGCGGCGTTTGGGGCCCCCCGCGCGGCTCGCCCGACACGCGCGAACCGTGGGATTGCCGGGCGTCTCCGCCGCTAACAAGCCGATCTCTGTCGGGAGTCGTCGGGGGGCTGCGCCGGCTCGGGAGGCGGGAGGGATTGAGCCGTCCGTGCTCTCAGGGCGCTAGGACCCAGTAAATCTTTCTCTCTGCTCCCGGCGCTTGGGGCTCTCCGCGCGGCCCACCCGACACGCACGAAACGTGGGACCGCCGGGCGTCTCCGCCGCTAGCAAGCCGATCTCTGTCGGGAGTCGCCGGGGGGCTGCACCGGCTCGGGAGGCGGGAGGGTCCGAGGCGGCCGCGCTCCCACTGCGCTTGGACCGATCCAAGCTTCTTCCCCGCGCGGATCGTCCCTGGCTCCCAGCGTCTGGGGCTTTCCCACGTCTCGCCCCGGCAGCCTGGTCCGCCCTACCACATCTCCCCGGGCATCTCAGAGAAATACGCCCAGTTTAAACTTCCCAGCCGAGGTCTCGGCATTCACGCTCGCCAAGTCTGTCTCGAGCTGGTGGTGTTTATTAAGGAGGTTCGCTCCCTTGCTGCTCACCTGGTCGCCATCTTCCCCGGATCCTCTGTCATGCTGTTTGATTTTTAGTAAATTCTACAGAGTTGTTCAATGATCATTACAATCTAATTTTAGAATGTTCCCATCCTCCTGTGGTGACTTTGCCCCGCAAGACTGTGGGCCTCCTTAGGGCAGCACCATGCCTTATTCATCCCTGCATCCTGCCCAAGGCCGGGCGCCTGGGCTCCCCAGTTGTTGGTCTAATATCCATTTCTGTCCAGGGTGAACAGGTCCCAAAAACGTGGTACCCGCGGATGAATAAAAAGTTAGAAGAAAAAAAATACAAGAGAGACAATGTCCTGGGATCAGGGGGCTTCCAGTTCTCCTGACTCTAGCCTGAATTATTTTCTTGAATTGATTTCTGCTTCCTGTTGTAGTCTATGATTTCCTGAACAACATAAACTTACACTCGATTGTATCAGAACAAAATCCTAATGTCTACTTAAAGTGATGCCTTACTTTTAATTATGCATTCTTTATCTTTCTCTTACATCGAGACTTCTTCTATTTCATTTTATCTTCCCACTTGAATCAAAAGTCATTTCATTTTATCCCCTGCCCCCCAGGCCCAGAATCTTGAGATCATGAGAGGTTGCAGAGAGGGGAAACCCTTCAAAGCAGGTTGATGAAGTAATTGAATCTATAAAAAACCAGCATAATGTTGCATAGTGCATGACTACCCAATATTAATGTGTACAGATGAGCACCAAGGTGACAGAGGTCTTTTTTAAAAATGAGATAAGAGACTCAACAGAGCATTTTAACGCAGCCTCATCTCACTCATCTTCAATTATTAGGGCTATGTTCACTACTGTTTTTAAAAATGTGCATGCAAATGGCATCATTAGCCTATAATTAATGCTGCTTGTCCCTGGGAGCTCTGAGTGGCCTCTGGGTGATGTGAAGGACGCTGTCTGTGTTGGCTGCCCTGTGTTCTCACTACTGTTATTTACTTTGGGTGGTGAGTATGGGCTTTACGTGGACTTCTGTTCTCTGACATGCTTTGGTGCTCTCTTCCAAAGAGCAGGCAATAAAGTCAAAGTTAAAGGTATCCTGTGCTTCCAAAGAGGTCAAAACAAGTATTTAGAGATCATTTTATATTTCTTTGTGCATATCAGATGCCTTGCTAAGTGCCTTCTGGGATAGAATTGAATCAGGGTTGTAGTCCATGGGAGAGTGCGTATGCAACCACAAACAAAGACTCAAAGTTGTTAGCATATGATTTTGCATATTATTTGCATGTTAATGGATTAATGTCAAAACATACAGTCATCTACCTATCCCTGTTCCTTCCCCTCTATTGTGAAGATGGGCTGACTGGCCTTATTAAAATTAACTCTTCAGCATCTCCCATCCCCAACTGCAATGAAATGAAAAGCTGCTGCAATGACACAAAATGTAAATTGTTCTTGTTCTACAGGAAAATCCTTCATGTTAATGAAAAAAAAAAAAACCCAAAGTGTGGAAGCCAGTTACATGGATGAAGTTGTCAATGTGTAAAATGAGACACTGATACTTGTTAGTCTTATGCTCTAAGTGAACTTTTCCTTTGTCTCATGGCTGGAAAGCTGCAAGAAATTATTTGAATGTTTTGTCAATTATTCCTTGCAAATGGATTCATTTTTAAACAAACAAAAATGTCTATGATCACAGCACAAGAGGTGCTCATGTTTCTATACACTTAAATACTGTAGCTATTTAGGAATATTGAGAAGCCAAGTGAAACCCAAGCAGAAAATTTTAATGAAGAATATATTTGTCCTAAGATGGTGTACGAGTTGTCATTTTGATGAGTATTATGAAGACTTGCTAATGAAAGAGATTTTCCACAAATTAATAAGAGAGAGAGAGAGAGAGAGAGAGAGAGAGAGAGAGAGAGAGAGAGAGAGAGAGGAGAGAGACTACATCTGGAAATACTAAAATGGGTGAGATGTTTGATTTCTCAATCCAATTAACTCAGATTCTAGTTCTTTGATTTGGTTAAATGCACACACACACACACACACACACACACACACACACACGCTGTCTTGATAATTTGAATAACTGAATTGTGTCAGAGCTAATGGCAAAATTTGTATATTACTGTTAATAGATTTAAAGTTATTCCTAATATTATAGACATTATGCTGGACTACTAAGAGACATAATGAAATTTCTGTCTTCAACTCAACTATCATTTAGCTGGGAAGATAAGGCAGATTCACATACAAATGTAGCTAAAATTTTACAACTATAAATGCACAAGAGTTGGAGGAAGAAAGTTATTGTGTCAGAAAGAGTTCTTCATGAATCCCAGGAAATAACAAAGACAATTATAATACCATTCACTTATCCAATTACTTGGCTAATATTTATTGAAGGTTTATGCTGGATATAAAGCAGTAATGGAATGCAGTTCTTGGTGTTTTTTGGTTTAGTAACAACTAATAAATTTTGTTACTTATACATCATGGTAGTGTTTATAGAACTCTTACTATATTTATTATTTAATCTTAGGATGAAAGCATTTATTGCTCTCATTTTTTATAAAAATCCTCTCAAATGGGAAAATGAATTTTTGTATTCCTACAAAAATCAAGTTACTAAGGCTGGGTTTCAGCTTGGATCTTCTGATATCAGTTCCCTAGGAGCTCAGATACACCAAAGTTATCTAAATGGAATGAAGTTTCACATATGGGAGAAAAAATATCTGAAAGATTTAGTAAGGTTAGAATTGTGTAAGTTATTAGTGAGTAGGCTGAAAAATTGGGTAATGGAAATAATTAAAATTCTAATGAACAAATCTTAGTACAGAAAACAATATATAATCAAATTAATCCTATGGTTGTACGGAAAGATAGCTTAAGATAAAATTGTGGACAACCAAATAACCACTATTCCAACACAAGCTGATAATCCAATTTCCTCTGATGGAGTAGATCATGGCAAAGGTTGCCAGGGAAATGGGGGTAAATGCCAAAATGAGAATCTATATTTTAAAAATAATTGATAAACTTTCATGATTTTTTAGAAATGGGGTTAAGGAAAAAAAGGAAAGAACTAAGTTGATATTCGAACTTTGTGCTTGAGAAATTGAGAATGAACAGAAGTCTTATTACAATACATACATACACAATACATACATATATGTATACAGGAAAAATTGGGAGAAATATATTTGCACGTGTTAGGTGAAATGCTACAGTATCCAGTAGGTAATTCATACCTGTCATGTGAGAGGATTAGAGATGTGGATTTGGGAGGACTTTTCAAAGTCACCATTCCCAGTAGAAATGTTACTGCTAGATGAACTTAGAAGGAACTATAAGAACAGAAATGAGTAAAAGGTTAAGGACTGGTCATGATGGAAAAGAACCAAGAATTCTTCATAAATAACTAGCTTCTTTTCGATCTTTGATATTCTAGATGTGACAAGCTAACCTGCATCCTTTTACTATACTCCTGCTAGCTTTTGTGTAGGCCTCAATGACAGCCCTATACAGAGGACTCACCCTGAGAGATACCATCGCTCCTATATCATCCTGGGTTACCTCTCTGCTCCACAAGCAATAAAAGTTTACTCAAAAACAGGATAATATTAGAGAGGGTGATAGAGATACGGATAATTCTTTTCCTCCGTTCTTGGCACAGAACTCTTAAAACCCTGGGAATCTCCTGATTGATGAGTGTCTTTTGGATAACAGTGGAATGAGTGATAGGGATCCCCTAAATAACCTCGGGATGGGGCTTGATCTCCAGGAAGGTCAAGATAGCACTGGAGGGTTATACATTTCAGTCTCAGTGTTCTAACTCCCCACTTCTGGCAAAGTGAGAGGGACCAGAGATTGAGCTGAATCACCATGGCCAATTATTTAATCCACCATACTCCATAATGGACATTGCACAAATACTCCTAATCAATGGAGTTTGGGCAGTTTCTGGGTGGACTCACTGAGGGGTGCTGGCCGGGGAGCTGGAGAGGCATGAAGCTCTGGAACTTTCCCCCAGTAGCTTGCTCTCTGTGGTGCTTCTATTTGGAGGTTCAATGCTTGTATTGATTATAATAAACAGTAATGATAAGGAAAGCATTTTCCTGTTCTGTAAGTTCTTCTAAGGAGTTAGCAATCTGAGATGATGGTCAACGAAACCTAGGAATTTATAATTATGAAGGCAGAAGTGTGAGAATCCTAGGCACCCCACTGTAGCTGGCATCTGAAGAGGGGCCACATTACAAGACCCACCTCTTGACCTGTGGAGTCTAATGTTAACTATAGGAGTTTTACAATTGAATTGAATTGTTGGCTACCTATATGGCTTTGTAGAATCAGACAATTGATTGGTTTTGGAAAAGACACCACATATTTGGCATCAGGAGGAAAAGAAAAACCTCTTATTGAGTCTGGATAATGTTGAGTTGGCCCATACTACTCAACTGCTCTGGTAACTCACCATTCTCAGCTCTCTGCCTTGTGCATTCTAAGAGTCAACCTTAAATACGTGTGCTGAGTTCATATAGCTCTGGATCAAGAAGGTCACTTCCCTGTAACTATGAGTCAACAATATAAAATGCTGCAAAGAATTCACACAGCATGATGATTAGAAGGCTGTCAATAATCTCTGAAAATAAGGTTCCAGTAAAACATCTGGTGGCTGAAAACAATTCCAAGGAGGAAGAACGAACCTGCATTTTGATGATACAGAGATGAAATGCTATGATGTGAATGTGTCCTCAAATTCATATGCTGAAAGTCAGCAATGCGATGGTACACAGAGGTGGGGACACCAGGAGATGATTAAGGCATGAGGCCAGAGTCCTCACAAAAGGTTTTTGAGGAACTAGATGGAACTACATGCTTTTACTCTTCCAAGACTCAAACTTCTGGAGGACACGGTTCATTCCCACTGGAGGATGCAGCCTCAGGTACTGTCTTGGAAACAGAGACCTGACCCTCAACCCTCACCAGATTTTGAACCTGGTGGTGTCTTCAACTTGAGCTTTCCAGCTTCCAGAGATGTAAAAACAAATTTGTATTGCGTACAAATTACCCAGTCTGAGCTATTTTGTCACAGAAACTTGAAGAAACTAATACACTTGTTTGAGAAATCATGATTTACAAACAAGCAAACGAAAAGACCGATGATAAAGCATTCTGCAGGCATCCTTAATTCTGTTGCTTGATGCCTGAGTATTTTCTGCAGGTAGCACTCGATTTCTACCTCAAATATGACGTAAGGAGCAATCCTGTGCATCTTATCAATATTAAATGAATTTACCCAACATGGGAAATACATTACTATTAGGAAGAATAGTAGGAATGGAGACAAATGCCAAAGTATAGCAAAGATGGGAGTGGTATTTTTAATTCTGTAAAATGGCCAACTTTCATTTCAACTCATAAGATATTTTTATACTTAGCCAAGACCATAGGGATCATACAATGAAACCTGTTCATTTTACATTTGGAAAGGCAAAGTGACTTTTCTGGGTCTCATGACTAATTAGTAGCAGAGTGGAGGCCAGAGCCTTGGGGCTTCCCTCTTCTAAATATTTCCTCTTCTTCCCTAGTGTTCTCCTGACTTTGTACCTGGTCACTGTGCTTCAGGCTATGTGGATATTATCTCCCCACAAGATTTCCATCCCCGTGTTCTTAATCACAGTGCTTCCTATGCTTATTCTAATTGACTGTCTTACCTGTCTGTGCTAAATATTTTCCCTGCTTTGAGAGTTATTTAAAATGCCATATCCCCCATGCTGACATCTCCAATAACTCCCTAAAAGTCCTTCCTACAAGTTCTCGCTTCTCCTGAGGTTTTAAAGCACATTAAATTCTTATGTTACTCTTACTTATGTACTCGTTGAAATGTCTAGCTGTTATATGGAGATATCCTTATGCGTACTTCTCTCAACAGCATGTATTGTATCATCCTATTTGGCTCTGATTTCCATGTTGATGCTTGGAGTGATATTTGATGTAATTGAATTATTTTAGTGCTAGCTGACTGGCATGGCCTCCCTCTTCCTTTGTACTCATCTTCCTGGACCATTGCTTGCATAGATTCATAGTGTAGAACATAAAATACATGCGGTGATTACAACAGGTAGCAAGCAGTACATGTATCAATACATTGAGGACTGAAGTTAATTGGAAAGCTAATTAGTAGGGAGTATCTTTAGGCAGAAACCTAGGTTCAAAGTAATACATTTCTCAGGATAGGCCTTTCTGAAGCAGAACAGCATTTTTTAAAATGAAGAACCTATCTTACTGATTCTTCCATGGGCTTTATCTTTATTAGAGAGCTGGATCAAACCTGAAAAACTTCAGTATGCCTGATTCACAGGTTGTCTTAATATGAAACACAGTCTTTTTCAGAGAAAGAACAACTTACTATCGATGAATCAGATTTCAGGAGAGCAGCAGATTGTCCTGTTTCTCCTCATACCCTATTGCTCTCCAAATACCCTTTCTCACTTGACTGTTAACATTAAAAACAAGGGCTGGGGATATAGATCAGTGGAATAAGCGCTTGCCTAGCAAGTGCAGGGTCCTGAGTTCGATCCTCAGTACCGCAAAAAAAAAAAAAACATTAAAAACAATATTTAAAAACCATAATAGTCTATGAAATGCCAAGAACTCTACATATAAAAAGTTATGGAGAAGGGTACCATTAAACATCCCTAGGAGAAGGAATAGTGACTTCAATTAAAGCTAATTTAAAATAGAGTATAGGAGAAAACAAAGGGGAGTCCTGTAATTTTGGAAGGTGATAGTGGGTTCATTATAAAGAAAGGACAGGTTGCTGTAGGAGCTTCAAAAATCTGCATGCATTTGACCACTTTGCCCTGCTTTATGACACACACCAGTGATGCAGTAATTCTGGGTCTCCAACTTTTCGTTTCAACATGTTTATTATTTAAGGTAAATAAGCATGATTTACAGAAACTGTCTCTTTTGTTAAATCCTGGCCATTAGTTTGCAGCCACTGTTCCCATGTCTTTTTTAATGTAAGGGTCAAGTCCTTAAAATGTAATCAGGCTTCTGTCTAGATGAGTGAAAACCTATTTTCCTTTACCTTGAGTTGATTTCTGAACCACTTGACTATGATATTTACGAGAAGCTATGCTGCATCACACACTGCGTCCATGTACTGAATTACCGCGCTATACCTCGGATATATGTATAATTATCAAGTGTCAATTAAAAATAAACTTTAAAAAAAGTTTTGTTACAACTAAATTTTAAAGATGGAAGTAGACAAGACTTTCATTTTCCTAAGTAATAATGGACTTAAAATCCCAATTTGATCCAGAATTGAAAGTATATTTTCAATGATTTAAAAGGTATGAAAGATGTGTTAGTGTCATTTCTCACTCAAATGTTATATTACCTCACTAAAATGCCCTACTAATGCATACACTATTACACAGTGCAGCCACATCCACCCCCTGGAAAATGGCTGAGCCAAGCTCAGGAGCAGAACATTGCAAAAGGGTGCAAAAAACCACACCAGAGCTTCTTGGATGACTGGACATTGCTGTTTACAAATCTCACGACATGGTGAGATTTCTTTACTGCTGTTGATTTTTTAAATTTTTACTTGAAAATAGCCATAGAACCAAGACCCCATCTGGAAGTGAACTGCGACATCTCTCTCTGACTTGACAAGCTTAAGTGCTTTTCCAGAGAGATCCCTTATATTAAATATTTTAACAACAGGTAGATTGAAAAAGAAAAGATGCAAAATAGAAACCCGCCTTCTCAAAAGTAAACTTTTGTTCTTTAATATAATATTTATCCAAGCCTCCACTACTTTTATTTCCTTTTTTTCCTGAAAATATTCTTAGGCACATTTGGGCTGTTATTGCATAGTTAAAAAAAAAAAAAACTAAAGCCTTCTATTTTGTCAGCACCCCGGCCAGGCACTACTTTAATGGGCAGAGTCTTGGGGCTTCCTCCTTTTCTCTGCCTCCTGGGAGCCACCTATGGGTGTGGGTGCTCTATCCTTTAAACTGTCCTACAGCTGAGTGATCTATGATAGGGATTTTTTTCCCACCTCTAACTTCACATTCTTCTTCAGTAGTTGACTGTGACTGGGAAAATAAGCATGCAAAGCATTTTGCATTCTCTGGATGTACCACACAGTAATTCTGCTGTCTGAAAACTCTGTAATGTCAATAATTGATGCACTTGAGAAGTGGTAATTAAATTAGTTAATTATGCTGGTAAAATTACATGCAATTATGTGACTGCAGGGTATGTTTAGTAAATTAGGCTTTCCCATACTTACTACATATTGTGGTGCCAATTTTGTTCCTTGATGATTAGGTAGCTTTTGATACTTCTTAATTGATTTAATACCTGGATCTTCATTAGCCCTTGATTGCTATGCTATGTATGTCTGACATTTTTTTTCCTCTCTGATATTGTACTGAGATCGTACATCAGGGAAAATATACGAACATGTTTGTGGATGATACATAGATATATGTGAACAGATATAAGCATTTTTTGTTTCACATATTTAGATGTCAAAATATCACCTCCCCTTACTGCCCTCCCATCTTCTGGGAAATAATTGATCCTAAATCTCTGATTCAGTTTAAATAGAAACCAAAAAATAAATGTCAATTTTCTTGGACACTAAAAAAGGAAAGCAAATGTCTTGGTTGTTGTTATTTTTGCTTCCAAAGTACCAATACAAATACTAATAGTATTATAAGGAAGAAAAATAACTCAGAATTTCAAGAAAGTTAATCATTACAGTTCTTTAAGAAGCAGTAAATGATAAATAAAATTAATGTCAATGAGGAATTAACTACAAGAACATCAATAATAGAAATTTAAAAGCCGTCTTTTGATTGTGGGGGGGTATATGGTCCAGTAAAGTCTTCTCTATAACATTAGGAAGTTCCTAAAAGGTAATGAGGCTTGGAGGAGAAACCATTGGTCTTATGAATGGAACTTATGGCATCAAAATTTTGAGTCATTGGGAGCAGCAAAGATGTCTGGAAAATGCTTGTGCTACCCCCAGGTAATGATGGAGAAATAAAAGTACCATGGAATGCCTTATAGATGATATTGTAACAAAGGTTGGCTCTTGTGGACCCCTGTAGCCAGTGGCAATAAAATTTACAATATTACTATGTTTTCTATTTTATCCATTTCCTCAGTTACTCTTAAGCCTTTCAGTACCCTTTACTCATATAGGGACAAGGCATATTTTTAAAAGAGACCCTTTCAAAATATAAGGTGTCAGGAGGCAACTCAAATTATTTATAAGACAGCACAGCAGCTATAATAATCTGCAGTCAAGAGCTAGAAACTTAGTTTTGTTTGTTTTTTGTGGAGTCAGTATAAAAGTCAGCATCTGAAACCTCTTCTGTATTGTGTATCTTTCTCTTAGCATGGGCAATGAGGCTGCCTGGGAGAGGTTTATGGGGAGAAAAACCACCTGGTCAGTGTTGGAAGGATAAGACAAGGCTGGACCCTTTTTAGAGCTTCTATCCCTCTTCAAAACCCAGAAAGATGAATAAATCTAGCATATGTAAATCTGTAAGAGTGCTTACTCTAGCTTGGGGTGATGTACAAAAATCTTCCTGGCCAACCTCAATATATATGTAGCAGGAATAGTCATTCTACTATTCTATTTGCAGACAAAGTGAATTTCAAGCCAAGATTGATTAAGAGAGATAAAGAAGGTCATTACATACTTGTAAAGTGAACAAAACCTGAAAGCTTTCACTCTAAAATCAGGAACAAGGCCAGGATGTCATCAGTCATCAGTCTAATTCAATATTGTTCTGGAAACATTAGCTAGAGAAAAAAGAGAAAAAAATAAAAAGAATAAGGACAAGAAAGGGATAATTTAAATTACCATTATTTGCAATGACATGATACTCTACACAGAAGATCCCCAAAACTCCATTAAAAGATTTCTAGATTTAATAACCCAATTCAGGAGTGTAGCTGGGTACAAAATCAGCACTCAAAAATCAATAGCATTCCTGTACATAAATAGAAAACTCATTGAGAAAGAAATTAGGAAATCAATACCTTTTACAATAGCATCAAAAAAAAAAAAAAAAAAGAAATACCTAAGAATCAGTCTAACAAAGGAAGTAAATATCTTTACATTGAAAACGCTCTGAAAAAGGAGACTGAAGAGGGTATCAGAAAATGGAAAGATATCCCTTCTTCTTGGGTAGAAAGAACCAATATAGTGAAAATGGCTATACTTCCAAAATAGTTATACAGATTTAATGCAATCCTGATCAAAATACCAATAGTATATCTGTCTTGGTTACTTTTTCCTCGTTGCTGAGATAAAATACCCAACTCCCAAAATGAATGAAGGAAAGGTTTATTTAGCTTACAGTTTGTGGAGGTTTCACTCCATACTTGCCTCGTTCTGAGGCAGAGTGGCACATGGCAGAGAGGACAAACTGTTCAGGGCAGCAGAGCACAGCAAAAACAACCAGGAAAAAGGGGGAATGGTTGCAAGCAGCCTCTCTCCTTCCCTTTACACTGTAAACAGACTACCTCCACCCAGGAGGCGTGTAGCTCTCACACATTGTCCATGCCCTCCTCTTCCACAGGCTCAGGATATGTACAAAGTAAGCACCCTGGCTTCCTGCTGAGTCACTCAGCCAAACCTCTAGACTCCCCAAGTTGACACAATGTATCAACCATAACATTCCACCCCTTGTCAACTTGGCAACCAGACACATTTCTTTAAACCAGTTTCCAGATACAAAGACATGCTTATATTAGAACCATAACATTTTGCCCCCATACAAATGAAAATTAAACACAACATTTAAAGGCACAAAATAAACGTTACCATTCCAAAAGGCACCAATGGTGGAATATAGAGCATTGGGACCAAAGCAAGTCCAAAATCCAGCAGGGCTAACATTATCTCCTATAATTCCACATGCAGCATCTGAAGCAACTTGTGGCACATTGTAAGCTCCAAAGGGCTTGCGTGAATCCACCCCTATGGTACTTCTGGTGGTTACAGCCTCCAAAGCTTCTCTCTTAGGCCTGCTTTGCTCCCCAGTTGCAGCTTTTCTCAGATGATCCACGCTCCTGTCTTTTCTAAACTTCTGAGGTGTCCAGGGCACCTTTTGCTTCACACAGCCTCACATATTGCCCTCTCAGGGGCACACTGCCTGGCCTCCCAGGCCTTCTGAAATCTGAGTGGAAGCCTCTTTAACCTCAGAACTCTTGCATTTTCCTTGCACCTAAAGCCAGGACCACGTGGATGATGCCAAGGTCTGCTGTCACCTGGAGCAGCAGCCAAACATTTCCTCTCTCTTGGCCATAGGGGTCGAGTGCCTGGATCGCTGGGCACACTGGATCCAATTCTGAGGAGCAAATTCTCTATGCCGTCTCCATTTTGGAACCTGGTGCGACTGCCGTCGCCATTCTGGAACATGGCACTCTTTGGCTTCCTTCTCAAGGCAAGGTCTCTCACTTTTACAGTTTTCAGGCTGCAAAGGGTGGAGACTTGCTGCTTGTGATGCCCGCAGGCCATCTTTTCCATTCTCTTGTTCCTTCATAGCAATAGAGATCTCCTCAGCCTTATCTTTGCAGCCCAGAGCTTTACTGGAGCTTCCTTTCTGGCCAAAGCCACATTTTAAATCATGCTGCTGGGCTCTTTGCTCTTGATTCTCAATATAAATCTGGCTAAAAGCCCCCAACAACAGCCATGCCACTGCCCCAATATTCAACTGCTTTCAAATTTCTTTTGCCAGATTAATCAGTTTGCTGCCACCCTTAATCTCAGTCTTAGGCAAAGTCTCTGGACACAAGCAAAATGCAGACAAACTTTCTGCCAAGCCGTAACATACATCATCTGGAGTCCAACAGCCAATGCAGTCCTTCCTAACAGAAACCTTCCGACCTGGTCTTTACTGGCAGGATTTCCATCAGCATTCTGGTATTCCAAGCTCTGACCAGACATCTCCAAACCTTTCCAAACTCTTCCCACAAGTCATTTCCAAAGGCCCTTGAACCACATGGTCAGGTATAGTCATAGCAGTAACCCCACTCCGCTGGTACCAAATTCTGTCTTGGTTACTTTTTCCTCATTGCTGAGACAAAATACCCAACGCCCAAAATGAAGGAAGGAAAGGTTTATTTAGCTTACAGTTTGTGGAGGTTTCAGTCCATACTTGGCTGGTTCTGAGGCAGAGTGGCACATGGCAGAGTGCAAACTGTCCAGGGCAGTAGAGCACAGCAAATACAACCAGCGAAAGGGAGGAAGTGTTGGAAAAAAATTTGACAGCTGTTCCTCAGACAAAGGACTACTATCTATAATATATAAAGAACTAGAAAAACCTCCAGATCTCCCAAATTTTAAGACCTAATCCAATAATGGACATCTAAAATGAACAGACACTTCTCAAATGAAGAAGTACAAATAGCAATTAAATATATGAAAAAATGTTCACCATCACTGATCATTTCAGAGATGCAAATTAAAACAACACAGATTTCATCTTACACCAGAAAGAATGGCTACTGTCAAGGAAACAACCAATAACAAATTCTGGTGAGGCTGTAGGGAAAAAGAAATCCTTTTCCAACTGATGAGAGTGTAGACTGATGCAACCACTGTAAAAATCAGTATGAAAATTCCTAAAAAAATTTAAAACTAGAGATTCCATTTGATGTAGCTATTTCCCTTCTTGGTATCTTCCTGAAAGAATTAAAAGCATCAAACCACAATGATATATTCACTCATGTTTATGGTAGCACAGTTTGTAGTAGCTAAATCTTGGAAACAACCCAAAATGCCCATCAACTGATGAATGGATAAACATGTGTGTTTTTTTTTTAATAAATGGAGTACTATTCTGCCATAAGGAAGGATACAGTTGAGACATTTCTAGCTAAATGGATGCACCTTGAGACCATAGTCACAAGTGAAATAAATCACGTATATATGTTTAAATACCACCTTGTTTCTCTAGTGTGAGAAACTGAAAATGTTAAATGAAGACCAGAAAGGAGAACAGATCCTGGGACATGAGAACAAAATATTCAAATGAGAAGGGAAACAAAGGAGGGGAGAACAAAGAGGGGATAAAAAACCAAAAGAGAATAGAAGAAAAAATGAAAACAAAGCTTCTGTAAATAAGCAGGGGAGGAGGGGTTCAAGGGATGAGAGAGGAATGGGAAAAAAAGAAGCAAGGTATATCATGTACAAGTACAAATTCTCTATGATGAATGTTATCACTGCATATATCTAAAATGCACTAACAGAAAAGACTATTTTTAATTTAACCCAGAAATTTCCAAGGTTTGAATAGTAAACAGCTTTATAGATTCAACCATCCTGGTAAAGATGGACAAGTTTTTCCTAAGTTTCATTATGTCTTATGAATTCAAATTTGTAACAAAACTAATGTTTGAGGTCGTTTTCCCTATGTTCCTTCAAGCTGGAGTAAGCATTCTCATAATACCTGTGTACATTCCAATAACTATCTCTGCTTTTTTAAAAATAGTTGACTGGTATAGTATTCATACATGACAGTAGATATTCAATTTTTGACAGAAGGTGCTTTGGTTGATTTGTTTTCTTTTCACATTTACTTTTAATTCACTGCCTGGAATCTGGTAGATGACTAGCCTATAGCTATAGTTGAATGAGTATGTGTTGGAGTAAAAAACACAACAGTCCTAATATCATAGATAATATTTAAACTCACCTCTCTGTACTTTCTTCATAACAGGTTCAAAAATCTGTTATTAGGACCATCTAAAGTGTTCTCATTGTACTTACTATTATTACATGATCTAGGTATTTAAGTGCATCTCCTGTTTTTTGAAAAGAGGTAACATCTAATTGAATATAAACTGAAAACGCTACTGACCATTTGTCTGGAATTTTTAATTTATTGGTTGACTTTTACAATTCTGGTTCTACCTCCTCCAAAGTTATGTGACTTTTAGCTTAATTACAAACATTATGCAGTCTCATGTAAAACATTAGCTTATGGTTCTCACAATATTTAAATATTTTTTCTTAGGTGGGCACATTTTAATATTTCTTATTTTAATTATAGTGCACATGAGTAGAAGACAAGATCCACAAGGAGCCTGTCAAATCTTAGAGTGAGTGTCGAGACTAGGGGAAGAGCGAGGAATCACAGAGTAGAGAAGAACGTCAGGGAATTAAAGGAGGCACTAGCAGGGTATTGATGGAAACCCTGCTGCTTCCCATTAGCCCCGCCAAGAAGCAGGCAATAACACCACCTGTCTGTTTGGCAGCCACAGGTATCTGCACATGGTTCATGTTTTGTTCTCTCCAGATTTCAGGATGTAGGTTGGAGATTCAGCTAGTTAAATCAACAGGTGAAATAAACTGTTGTAAGGCAGAGAGAGAGAAAAAAAATCCCTCTCAGTATTGCTATGCAGGGAAAGAGAGAGGGGAGAGGCAATCCGGAGCGCTCTTCAGGCTTCCTTGTAAGTTTGTAAGGGCTCCTTGTCGAAAACCTTTTCTTGGCCCCTGGGCTTTGGCAAAGCCAGCGAGCTACCCTGTCAGCTGGCACGGTGCCACTGTAACAGATGGCCAGGAGTGTAGTCAGTGAGGCAACCATGTAGCATCGTTGCGAGTAAGTGCTGGGGGCGAGAGCTGTGCACACAAGCCTGTCCGTTAGCCAGTGCGCCACTCTGGAGCAAAGCGGGGACAGGGAACAGTTTGGTATGCAACTCTGCCTACTACCTACTTCAGGCAGAAATGCTAACATTACCTTATTTGTATTTTGGGCTTGGGTTTTCTACTCCACGTCTAATGAGTACAGCATATTGCTAGACAGCATGAAAGATATATTCTGAATAAAACAATTAATTGGCATTTCCGGTTTATTTGCCTTGTCCGATTCCTCGTGTACACTCCAGCCAAGTTCATCTCCTAAGGCACATCCAGGATCACATTATGATTTGGATCTTACATCGCCCCTAAAAATCTCATGCAGCAGTGTTAGAGGTAAGGTCTTTGGGACGTGATTGAATCACAAGTACTCTGACCTCCTGAGTAGGTTCACCTATTAATGGATTCATAATTTAATGAGCTATAGGAAGGTGGTGGAAACGTTAGGAGGTGGGGATCAACTGGAGAAAGTAGATTAGTAGGAGATGTCCTCAAAGAGTGTGTTTTGGAGATGACAGAGTAGAGGCAGCCAACACAATTGCTCTGGGATATTTGTCCGACTGACAGGTACATGGCTCTGTGCAAAGACAGGGAAGCCCCGGAAGTCAGTGGATTGCAACATCCATCAACTGATAACCAAACAAAGCACAGAAGTATTGATATTGAGGGGAACCTCCCCTTCCGCTGCAGGGGTGAAAGAAAAACCACAGCACATGAAGCATCAATCCATTCCCGTCAGACAGAAAATGGGCACCCACCCTAACAGTTACCTTGGGTTTAGAAGAATGGTGAGTACGACAGGAAAATCTAAAAGCACGACATTAGGGGAACAGCCCCAGCCCTGTCTCCTAAGAAATCAAACTCTAGGCTAGGCAAGCCTCAGGAGGGCAGAGGGCAGTGAGCAGTCAGCCAGGCGGAAGGGAACGCTACTAAGGGAAACGGCCAGAAGCAGAGACCACGGCTGTTTGAAAATGGTGCCGGGAGGAGTTCAGCCATGTGAGGTTTGGCTTTGGGAGGGGGTCAGGATGTGTAAGCAGTGCTATAGGGGCCAGGGGAAACTGTGCCCCAGCCCCGAGCTCTGCTCCAGGCCTTCAGAGTAAACACTGCAGGGCGCAGATACCAGCCAGCCACGCCTCCAAGAGCAAGGTCTGGAAATTTATTGACCCACACTGCAGACCTACCCACGCCCTAAGTCAGTGAGAGGTTTGGCTGATAGCCTGGGTTTTTCTAGGCCCTCCTTCCCAGGTATGCAGAACACTGAGTTTGTGGGTGTCTGCCAGTTCCAGGCCTCCCTGAGTCCTTGCCTACAAACACAGAGGTGAGAGCCCAACACCCAGAAGGTCCTAAACAACTTCACCTACTGGGACAGAGGCACAGAAGAACCCTGAAAGAAAACAAAACAAAAAGAAGCAAAGGAACAACAAAAAGATTTCTATATCACCTCCTTTACCAGGGAAAATATTTGTCTCTAGTATAGAAAAAGCAGGATTCTTTCCCCCTATACTGAGGATTAAATCCAAGACCTTCACACTGAGCTACATCCCCAGACCCTTTTTTCTTTATTCTGTTGAGATAGAGTTGTGATTTAGATGCAAAATATCTGAAATTCTCATGTGCTCAGAGGCAGGGCTTTTGGTAGGTGGTTGGGTCTGGGGAACGGGGATATACTCCTCTGTGGAGTTCAAAGCCGACTTGTGGGGTGGGGCCGAGTGAGAGACCAGTCATGGGGTCCTGCCCCTCCCCCTTCTTGCTCACTATGAGGTGAGCAGTTTTGTTTTGCCACAGGTCCTGTCACCATGAGGTTTCTCCATGTGAGCCTGCCGGGCTCAGACAGAAACTTCTGAAATCTTGAGCCTAAATGAACCTTTCCCCCTTTAAATTGTGGCTGCTGGGTATTTTGTCCAGGGACGAGAAATGACTAAGACAGAACCTAAGTCCCCAAGCTGCCCAGTCTGAGCTTGAACTTGCGATCCTCCTGTCTCAGCCTGCCAGAGTACAGCAGTTGCAGGTGTACCGCATGCCACCAGCTGTTTTCTCTTTTGTTTGTGTTTCCGTGTGTGGGGGGGTACGTGTGTATGTGAGTGCATAGGGGTGTTGTTGTGTTTACTGCTATCATGTCTTACTTTGTTCTGTCATACTCACCCACAACAAGGGTTGTCCTGAAAGGTTTTATAACTATGTTCTTCTAGTTCATTAGTTGGATTCAATCTTCCCTCTTTCTTTTTGTACTTATTTCTTTTCTTTTGCTGTCTTTCCTCTTTCATACCTTTTTTTTTTCTTATATACAAACATTATCATCAAAGCCTGTATTTCTCCTAGCCTTCCCTACATTATTGTTCTGTGTTTAGCTGGCCTAGTAGAACACTAGAGCTTTAAAGGAAGTTTTAAAATTATATGTGGATATATAGTTTGGTATTTTTAGATGTTATTATTATTGGTAGTTATTCTTTTCTCAAAAACCAGTGCTAGGGATTGAAACTAGCACTTTGAATATGTTGAAAAGTACTTTCATGTTGAAGCACCTACAGCCAAGGCCACCTTGCAAAGAGAAAGCCACTTTCCAGAAAAGATCTATGTGCAATAGTGGGAGAAATATCTATCTCAGCTAACCTGAAAACTTCAACACAAAAACATGAGTCCAGAGGAAGCCCCAAAAATGAGAGTCTGTAATGAGAAACACCCCCAAATTCCTAACTCCCCAAAATTTGATTCAACACATACTAAAGTGGATAAAATTACAAAGCATTAAAATAATTGATATTTAAAATGATCAGTGACATCCAAGAAGACATAAAGCAGCTGAATTAATCAACTGTTAAAATGATCAGTAACTAAAAAAATGATACAAATAAACAGCTAAATGAATTAAAAAAGACAATGCAGGAAATAAAAGATTACTGCAGTAAAGAGATAGTGGTTCTCAAGAAGAACCAAACAGAAATCCTGGAAATTAAATCCGCAATTATACAAGTAGAAAACTCAACTTGGGCTGGAGGTACAGCTCAGTGGGCTAAGTGCTTGCCGCTAAGCACTACGGCCCTGAGTTTGATCCCCGGTCCCGGAAAAAAAAAAAAAACAAACTCAACTTTATGTCTTAGGTAGTTTTATGTCTTAGCAAGGGTTTGAATACAAGGTAAATCTACTAGAACATACAGATGGTAGTAAAGGGAAAAGAATAAAAACTATCAAAAGATTATTCAGAAGCTCTTGAACAATGCTAAAAGAACTAATTTAAGACTCATTGGTCTTGAGGAAGCTAAGGAAGTATAGGCTAATGGCTGAGAGATAGTATTCACTGAAATTATAGCAGAAAAGATTGCAGATCTGGAGATGGGTAACCAGGTATTAAGAGCATTGATAACCCCATTGAGTCATGACCAGAAAAGAATCTCTCCATGATATACCATACCAGGTCTTGAGGAAGCTAAGGAAGTATAGGCCAATGGCTGAGAGATAGTATTCACTGAAATTATAGCAGAAAAGATTGCAGATCTGGAGATGGGTAACCAGGTATTAAGAGCATTGATAACCCCACTGAGTCATGACCAGAAAAGAATCTCTCCATGATATACCATAGTCAAGTTGCCAAAAATTCAAAACAAATAAAGAATATTAAAAAGTACAACATTTCTCTTCTCTATGGACTTTTCTGTGACATTATATCTGAAATCGGTAAGTATGAAGGAACAAAATTGTTTCGGTGCTTTTTCTAGATACTGGTGTTCCAGTATTCTTGAAACTCTCAGAGAAAAAATGTTTGTGACACTGATTTTCCTTGTTTTAAACCTCACTCTTTTCTAACACGTTTTTAGTTTCAGTAAAGAAAGGAAATTTTATCATATTCTTAGAGATAATTATCCTGTGTAATATTTGTCTATTGCTGCATAACAAATAATCAAAACAAGCTTGATGGCATACAGAAATAGGCATTTAACCTTATAGGTCTAAAAGAAGCCTCAGAATTGGCTGATTGAGGCTGTCTGAACCGATGGAGGTCCACATGATCTCATCTATCAGACGGAGTAAGTGTTTAGCTTGGCTAAGATCTTTTCTTAGCAGGAGTAGACATACGAATGGACAAACGCAATCACTCCATCGTTTGGCATGCCTTTGATCATTTCACAGCAACTAACATTTTGTTGGTCAAAACAAGTTCAGTGTTGAAACCAAAGTGAGCAAATATGTTTAGTGTCTTGTTGCGGGGGGCAGTACATGCAGTGCATTGAGTAAAGCATGATGATGGGGAGAGAGGTTGAATGATTGAAGATTAAAGCCATCAGTCCAGTTTCTGCCTACTCCTTATTACATACCCCATCCTATTGCTCTAAACAGTTATGTACTGGAATGGTTGTATATCTGTATCAGACCTTTCATTTGTATTTCCACATTAAATGTGAGTCTCAAATTTTTCAACTACTCAAAGTCTATTGTGAATAAATAATATTTGAAAGATGGCACTTTTCTCTTTGAGAGCACTTTGATAAAGGCCTTATTCAGGTAGAAGTTATCATCATAGAACTGTGCTCACTACTCAGTACATCATAAGGCACCTCTGCTCTCCTTCTCTAGAATCTGAAAACTGTAACACCGGAAGACTTTATAACTAACTAAATATTCACTGCCTTTTGGGCTTGAATTTCTCTTTATTAAGGATCAGATAAAAGGTGGTAGGAGAGTTAGGAGAGGAAGGACAGGAGAGGAAAGAGAGAAGAGAGAAGAGAATATTCTTGTGTGTATAGATTTATATATATATATATATATATATATATATGGTTAAGCAGAATGTGTATTTAAAATTAAACACAATCTTTATTTCTGTAACAGCTGTGCTTTTAAGTGCATCCTATATCCATCAATAAATATGAAAAACGAATTTGTGCTTATGTTCTACTTTACAATGAATAGATACACGCGTACACACATACACCTATGACCACTGCATAAGTTTAATCAGATGCACTTTGAAAATCCCCAAGCTGGACCTGTTAGAAAAGTTGCACCTTAAGATTTTTACTCTTATTTTCATGTTCACCAGGCAGACCAGGCAGATTTCGATGTTTGGCAGCACCAGAGAACTTAATCTGTTATCATTACTTTGCATCATACCATGTTCTAGGCTTTCTAGGAGCAATCTTTTATTATTTTTGGAGCTCATAGATTGCATTTGAATGTGTCAGGAATCTTGTCCAGCTTATTTTAGTGAATTTAGTCATGTTTTGTCCCCATAGATGGCAAACACACTGGTTTAAAAAAAGTTAATATTAGTAGCATTTTAGTGATAGGCTATTGTTTTACTAGAAGACCCCAAGGACAAAAGCTATCAGCATACTTTTTTGAGTTTGTTCATGCATATGGGATGTGGGCATGACAAAACAGCACACTGCCATTATTTACATAAATTAAGGTGAAGCTTTCACTAAAATCTTGTCTTAAATGTACTGCTCACACCTGAGTATTCTGTGCCTTTAATCCCTCCTTGCACCCGGTAGTAAATCTGTAAACACGACTTCATTTTTCGAGCTACTTGGGTGATGCATATGCATATTTGTGTCAGAGTTTGCTCTCTATCTCTGCAGGGTCTGTTGCCTGGTTATTTGTGGTTATTTGTGCAGCACCTGTGGATTCCAAGATTGGCAGTTTGTTTCAGGAGAAGCTTGTGTCTTATAGTTTTAAGAACTCACGGAACACAGGTATTTCCTGATTGTTTGATTAACTATACCCAGTGACTATATTAAAACAGAACAAATAAACCATGCTGTAATTACTTTCCCTTTTCATACCCAATTCCATTGTTTAAAGTAAAACTGAATGGTCGGCCACCGTATCATATTGATTTAGAACTCAATACCAAGAACACTGCCTGTAAAATCTGCTGAATGAATAAATGAATACATGGCTGAATGCTATACATGTATGTATGCATACTGTTAATATAAATGATTGCCACAAGCAAGACCACGGATAAACCACCCTATTTTTATTTCTATTCTTATTTTAAACTTCCCTTGCAGATACTAGTCTCAAAATTCAGACACTGTTGGAAGCATCATGCATCAGGAAAGAAAAGAGATAAGGAAAGTAAAATGGACCAAATCTTTCAGACCATTAATCAAACCCATAATTCCCATTAAGGCAGGTAAGACAATGAATAGTGCTCAGAAAAAAATTACTCTATATCAGGAACATATTTAAAAGCTAAAATCAATGACTGTTGTCCCAGGGCACAGCCGAGATTCTTCTAAAAGGCAGAGAAGTTAGAAGACCCTCATTAAGAAGATGTCGCCTGCAAGCACTGATAAAACAGGAAAGAAAAATGTATCTAAAGTTCTAACAAAATGTAGCTCATCTTCTTCCTCCCACTCCGAGTCCCTGAATAATTCTCTAAGTTGCAATATGAATAAAATGGAGCTTGAAATAGACAAAATGAGACTAGAGGGTTTTTTTCCCTCCCATGTAATATCTTAATGGAATTGCTACTCTGCCTTCTGCAGAATGATGATTTCCCCCCCATATATTTAGGAAGGAGGGAAAATTCTAAATTTCCAAGAAGTGCATGGGTTTTCAGTACTCACCAGCACCATGTCTGTAGATAGCCCAAACTTTCTGTAGTCAGCAGATATGTTTACGTGTTTGTGCCATATCCAGTTAGAGTAAGTACCTTTTGTACTTGCCCGTTTTAATGAAGGTGATAGCTAAAATTTGAATAAATGCCTCTTCTGAGGGTAAAACTAATCCTAGAAGCCAAAAACTATAGCAGTTAAATATGCGCCAGGTCTCAAAAAGAGCAGCCACAGGCAGTGAAGGCTGGACTGAATGCACAGAACCAGAGAAATCCTCCATGACTCACTTTCTTTGTAATCTGTACGCCTGCCTAATCCTTTGTAATGCTTCCACTCTCCCCATTAACAGATCCATGTACACATCCTATAACCCAAATGAGAGCAGAGTTTCTGTGTCTGTCCTTCCTTTAACACAATACTAACTCTCTCTTCTTTTCTCTTTCTTTAAAGAGGAGTTTTGAAAATGTATGCATTTATGCATCACTATTTGGAACCCTTGAAATCACCGTATTTCAGCTTTCAGAGAAGAGTGCTTCCCAGAAAGATTTGCACATTGAGCATAGAGAGGGACAGTCAATTGGCTCATGGGCCCAGTTAGCCAGTTAGCTAGTTTTTAAGGCTCCTGAAACCACGACTTACAAAAACCCCAAACCAAGATGAAACCAAAACAACTAAAAAGGATTTTCTATCGTTCAATATGTGGATTCAAAACTTTGCTGAATTATCTGGATTTGGCCATTCTCATGCAGAGGTTATGAAAAAGAGTGGAAGTTCCTTGTCTTGTAAAGTCCCCAACTTGATAAGCTTTCTTCCTGTTTTGATGAGCTTTTTTCTATGATAATGCAGAGTGATCTCCATGCTAACTGCACTCTCTCATTCCTTTCACTGACTCAGTGAACAGGTGCCAGGCCCCATGATGCCTAAAAAGAATAAATTGAGATAAGAGTTTCTGTCTTCAAGAATACACGATGTCATGAGGAATATAGACACAAACATATAAAATTAGGAAATTACATATTTGCATGTACAAGTAACTTACGGAAAATGAGTTATGGGAAGGAAAAAGAGAAGCAAAGTAATCAAACTTGGAGTTGTTGAGAAAGGCTTATGGAGAAACTCTAAACGATGACTGTGGCTTGCTGTTATGGTTTATATCTGGATGTATCCTCAAAGCCTCAGGGACTCAAAGGCAGGACCTGTGGAAGGTGATTGGATTATGCGGGCACTACAGTTGGTTTGGTGTTGAGAGATGGGGTCTGGTGAGAAGAGGCTGATTACTGGGAGCATGACCTGGGGTGTTTATCTTCCTCCCTTGATCCACCCTTTCTCTCTCTGCTTCTTGGCTTCATGATGTGAGCGAACTTCCTCTGCTCAGACCCTTCCATCATGTCACCGACCATACAAAGACTGAAACTTCTAAAATGTGAATCAAAATAAACCTCTCCTCTTTTAAATTATGCATGTGGGTTATTTTGTGCCAGAGATGAGAAAAGCGACTTTGGAACTTGCCCAGCTGACAAAAAGTGCATATGCCAGGTCATACTGTGCTGATGGCAAGGAACTCCTTAGGATTAACACCCATGGTCTTCGAGATGCTGTATTTAAACTAGTCAATAAAGTAACCAGTACCATAAACATTTAGTTCCTTTAAGCGCTAACCACATATCAAATGTGGAGTAGGTCTAACTAGCAAACAGCTGGATGGTGAAGATATTAAAACATGTGCATCATAACGGAGTCCCATTGGACCCTACTGATGTCAAAGGTAGGCAAAAAAATCAGAGAGGGAATTAAAAAGAAGGGGTGTTGAACACAAAGCTGCATTGAAACTGTGATTTAACTAAAGATAGAGTAAAAGGGAGAGATGGAAGAGGGTACTGTTCCCCAGCATTTAAGGACAGTTGGGAGGAGATGTTAGCAGTAAATGAGCTCCAACAGAATAGTGCAGAGAGAAGTGGAAGGCAGGGAGAATAGAATCCTATAAGAAGTCCTCCAAAAAGAATGTTTGGAGAAATCCTCCATTGTTAATGATGGCCAATGTTATAGGAAACCTCATGAAAACTGCAAATTGACCTCGACACCTAAAATTTAAAACGTCTTCAGTATTGGTAAGGAAAAGCAGAATTTTGGGAAGTTGGTTAAGTGAAGTCTTGGGAGTGCAGTGAAATGGATGTGGGCAGAAAAAAGTCTGGAGCATGTAGGAAACTGAATGGCGGCTCTAGGTACATTTTGGTGACAACCACCCGAAAATTGCAAGAGGAGAACATACATGTTTTTTCCCCTAGAGCCTTTGTGTCTTGGTTACTTTTCTCTCATTGCTGAGACAAAATCCCTGACACTCAAAGTTAAGGAAGGAAAAGGTTTATTTAACTCACAGTTTGTGGAGGTTTCAGTCTATAATCAGCTGGTTCCAAGGCAGGAACTTTGTAGTAGCAACAGGGGACATGTCGCAAAAGCAGAAGAGCAAAAGTGGGGTGGAGGAAGGGAGCCTCTTTTCCTGTCTTATACTGTATGCTGGCTATCCGCCCACACCATCTCTGGGCCCTCCTCCTGCATAGGCTCAGGATGTTTACAAAGTAAGGACCCTGGCTCCCTGCTGAGTGGTTTACTTAAACTTCTCAACTTCTCAGGTTGACACAATGAACAACAGCCTAGAAAGTAAGGGCTTGTCTTTTACACCCCAGGGTGTAGAACTGCTGAGTTACTTGTTTAAGCTTCTAGACTTCAAGTTGAAACAATGTATCAACCATCACACTTTAGAAGAAGTATGACCCAAGAAACCCCTTGATTTCTGATTTCTGGCCTCCAGAATTTTGAGAGGATAAAGTGCTGTTGTAATGAGCCACACCGTTTGTGTTGCTTTGTTACAGCCACTACAGGAAACCAATGGTAAGGGCCTTCAGGAGATAATAGGGAGATAAAGATGGAGATGGATTTTGATAAATGGTTATGAAACAAAATGTTCTCAGGGAGAGGTAGATGAAAATGGTTGAAAATGAAGTTGGGAGAAGTAAAAACTGGTGAATTTGAGATCACATGCTGAAGCTCCAAAGTCCACCTACAGATGATATTTCTACCTACCTCTCCCATTCCTCCCACCCAGTTACCCACCTGTCCTATGTATTGCAACAGGCAATGTTTCTGCAATAGGCAAACTGTTTTGTCCAAAAGTTTGTAAGCTATTAGCCCATAGGAGACAGCTATTCTTATGGACCATTTAAAGACAATGACTGAAAACTGCATATAGTCACACTAAATAGTGGCAATGCCCCCTTTTTCTTTTTCTCACCAGTGCCGGATACTGGGAGAGCACATCTCCGCTTGACATTACCCTAGTAAGTCCTTTGCTAGTGATTTTAGGGTGGAGGCAAAGTTAGACGAATCTTTGTGCTCTGTCTTTATTACCAGCCTCCTTGCCCACCAGGTTACCCTTGTGACCTGTCTTGAACATACAGTGACTCACTTGGGCTCATTAAAGTACTTAGTATGTACAAGGAAATATCACTGCTGTCGGTATGATTATTAGCTTCGTTATCAATATGATAACCCTTAATGTTTGCTCAGACTTGGAAGACTTTGAGTTGATAAGTGAACTTGATATGGCATATAATTTGTTAAGGGTATTATTTTCATTCTTTTTTTGTCATAGCAGGGATTACATGCCATGGCATGCTACCACCGAGCTACAAACTCAGGCCTTTTTATTTTTTATTTTGAGACCGTCTTGCTAAGTTGCTCAAGCTAGCCTCGAACTTGGATTCTCCTGCTTGAGCTTCTTAATTATCTGGGATGAATGGCGTTCACCACTACACCGGGCTGAGCGTATTCTTTAATTTGCTTCTTGTTGTTCTAAGTGTTCAGTACTTAGTATATGGGTCTTTTATGTTTTTTCAATGGAAAACAGATAGTTACTTTTAAACAAATTACTTTTCTTAGTAGCCAACAAATATCAACAAATCCAATGAGATAATACATTTCTTAATTAAAATGTGTCTGATACGAACGTTGGCTTGATAGAATTACCTTTTGAGGTAGAGCTATCTATCTCAGAATGTGGCTCTGCTTGTATTTAAATATAAAGCAGTAAGAGAGAACCCTGTTTTCATTTTGCTTGTCAGTGTATTTACATGTCTACGTGTATGAGGAATGATTTTTTTCATATGGAACACTTTTTCTTTTAGAAGGCATTGCAATGACCTTGTCTAGGCAATGTAAAGGCACACAGCCTCCTCATATTCTACATTTTTTTGCCTCCATATACAACTAGGTATAAACACAAACTCCAGTTCTTATGTAGTGCATAATTGTACAGATTCCATAAAAATCACTTAATATAAAGAAAACAAATACTCTCTTTTATTGTTACGCTAAATACTTTTGCCAGCAAGTGCTTTTGGGGGTGCTTTTTTATTTATGGATTTTTCACAGTGCCGGGGAGCTTTTGTCTTTTTTAGTGCTTTATATTTATAGTGGTGGGATGATCATTTTCTGCTTGGTTTCACACTGAGCTCTTTCAGAACTAGTTGGAGTAGTAATAGTTTTATACGCTTTATACTTTTCCCCCCGAGTCCAGTGTTAAATCTTCTCACTCTATCAGTGACACTGCAGTATATTATGCTATACATTCCTCTGCTATTAACTTTGGGCACTGCTAATGATTTTCTTTTTATATAGATACAGCACATAAAATGTTACTTATTAAAATAGGAAAAAAAATATAATCAACCCTTGCAGCAAAAGAAAAAGAGTTGGAGTTTTTTTTTTTCCAAAGTGATATAGTAAGAAAGAAAAGGGTTTGTAAACTCTCAGTTTTGGAAACAAAAGTAAATTATAAAAGAAAAGACCCCTAAAGGGAGAGATTTTGTTTTCTTAAAAAAAAACTCGCTTGATATTCCATTCCTACATTCAAAAATTTTCAAAAGTCAACACATTTGAAAAATTAGCTCTAGAACATAACAGATTTCTTAACTAGAAGAAAATGCTGTGGTTCTGAGGAGGTAGATGGGAAGACGGGTGGAGGATTCACAAAGTCCCTTGGAATCCTGTGCCTTATGCTCATGGACTTGTCAAGAAGCTCTGAGGTGTAGCTCACCTTGAGTTCTGGCAGCTCAGCTTCCAGGAATATTTAACCTAGAGGTGACAATGTACAGTGTAACTGGAAAACAAACTCTCTTGGGAACAAAATATAACAAAAACATTTTAAGGGACAGGGAGATTCAGAAAAGACCTTTGAATACAAGAAATGAAGTAATTGGAAAAAAGCAACCAGTAGTTCCATCTGAAAAATGAGGGTCCTAAAGCAAAGACAAAGACTAAAACTGAAAAAAAACCCTCAAAAAAACCAAAATTAAATCAAACCTAGTTGAAGAAAACAAAACAAAAATTGTCTTTGAAAACCAAGGAGCTCCTGGCTTACTTACTATATTTCTTTATACTTACGTTTTTTTGAACAAATAGAATGTTAGGATTTGTACATAATCTGCCCCCTCCCATGCCTCATGTGCTTAAAGGTGGAGCTTTTAGAGTCAGGGTGCTTATCAGTGGGTTAATTCATTGAAAAATTCATAGTAATCTACTGCTGAGTACACAGCTAAATGAATAGTTAGTGAGTGGGGCCTGTTGCAAGGGGTGGGTTACTGGGAATGTGACCTGGAAGGGTCTAATCTTGCCCCTGAATCCTCTTTTGCTCTCTGCTTTCTGGCTACCATGATTTGAACAGTTTTCCCCTTGCCATGCCCTTCTACCATGTTGTTTCTTCATTGAAGATAGCTGGTCACACATGGACTGTGCCCTCTGAAACTGTGAGCCAAAATAAACCCATCTTTCTTTAAGTTGTGGCTACTGGGTATTTTGTCCTACAAAAGGTAAAGCAACTATTAGACAAGAGGATCCAGAAAAAGCTTTCAAGCTGCATCAACACCTACCTGGACCATTTTCAGATGAAGCAATCTGTGGATGAAGAATGGTATAAGTTGGAGTAGTAATACTATCCCAACTAGTAGTACTAGTTGGAGTAATAATAGTTTCATATGCTTTATACTTTTTCCCTCAAGTCCCATGTCCAATGATGGATGGATGGAGGAGAGAGCTGAACAAATAGAAATGGAATGGGGCAAGAAGGTGCGTGTGGAGACAAGAAGGGACAAAAGCAATGGGAAAACAGGCAGGTGGGGGAAAGAACAGAAACGTAAGATAGGAAAAGAAATCAGGCTTTTGCTACAACCCAATCCATGCCTAGAAGTACATGCTAGTCATATGGCACATACAAAAATGAGAAGAGAAAAGATGTCTCTGAATGTATAATGGGAGATTGAAGAAACATTTACACAATATTTTGGGGGGTTGCCCCAGCAGCACACAGATGGCCACATCTGGTTGGACCCATCCCTGCCTAGATTTACTCCCTTGGGGCAATGGAAGGAGAAGCACTGAAGCAGCCCAGTTCTCTGTCTTTACAGATGTTCATCTGCTGCTAGAAAACCATGTCCAAGAGGAGCCGAGTCAGCAGACAGAGTGAGGTCAGTGTCACATTTCCATGCCAGGAACAGGAGCTGTGAGTACATTGGAGAATTGTAGCCAGTCAAACCCCGGATCTGCTCCTTGAAATGATCAGAGAGGCCAGTGTGAGAGTCACCTACACTTCTTGGAAGGGGCTGGGGTAGGAAAAAGATTAAAGCAAAAGCCCAATCTCATTGTTACACACTTTCCCCTTCTTTTTTTTTTCTTTTCCCCTTCTTTTAAAACAAATTTATTATGAGCTACTCAGAGTTCTTTGCTTAGATTTGCAAAGTTCAGAATCTGATTTCCTAGCACAGATATTTTCTCAACATAAAACTGGGTACTTTCTTAAGAGTTACATTTGCAAGGTTAAAATGTGGTGTATACCTTGGCCTTTTGGGACACTCACTGGAGAGCTAATCAGTGGATTTGTTGTCTCCAGGAAACGGAGAAGAAAAACAATCAGCTCTGTTCTCCTCATGGGGCCAGGGCAGTGAACTGTTATGAGGGAACACAAGAAGGCACTGGAGCCGCAAGTCCAAACACACAGGTTAGCACCATCTGGCTGACCTGACTCACAGGTGCCCGGTTGCCTGGTAACGCTTGAGGCCTTGGGGTGCTTTTGGAAGCCCTGAAGTTGGGTTTGGAGAGGTGTGGGCACAGCCTGGGGTGATTGAGAGGGCAGGGCCAAGGGAGTCACTTTCAGGGCACCTGGCAGTGCAGGTAGCTGCTCCTCACCCCTGTGGCAAGTGGAAACAAGCCAGACTTGGCTCTAAAGGGTGGTTCTTCTTTCTTAACTGAATGTGTGGTGGAAGGGATCTCTGATTAGCAGTGATATTACATATGCAGAAGGGAGAAAATGGAACCTACACTTTGCACAATAGGAAATCTGTCTATCATCTATCTATCCATCATATCATATTTATAGTTATATTCACATATATTTATAGTCTACCCGTCATAAATCTATATTCTAAAAGTTCTTCTAAAGCTTGACACATTTATGAAGCACATTTTCACATATGTGAAGGACTATATATCTATGTATATATATTTTGGTTTTGGAAAGAAGCACTGACTGGTTGAAAACATCTGGATTCTAACTTCAAGTGTGAAACTTTCTTTATTCTCAACGTTAGCAGGGAGTCATCCATTCGTTGGAGAGTCACATGAAATCTCAAATCCTTGTGTGTTTTAAGAAATCTAGCATTTCCTTTAGTCTCTGGGAATTCTTGAGGGTTTGCTTTGCTTTGCCTTCTATGGCCTGTGCTGCCTTCTTGTGTAGGTGTGATTCAGGTCATGAATCTTCACACAGTCTCTTCCACTCCTGTATTCTGCTGCTTCCAAAACCATTTATCTGGCAAATTTATAAATCTGGGACATCTTGCTCCTAAACAATACTAGATTTAAAAGCCTCACTTAGCTCTAACTTGTTATTTGGCATGTAGTGGTAATTATTAGTCAGCTTGTACACTTTTACAATCTAGCGCACATCTCATTTCACTTGGTCAAGTGAGATTTACATGCATTGCTACCATGTACACTATTGTTATTTGTGTCTGGATGTTCCCCAAAGCCTCATGCAGTCATGGGGGGAGGGCTTTTCAAAGACAGCTTCCTACACCTGGACCTCTTCTTATTCTGTCCTCTCCTCAGAAAACAAGAGTTGCAGTATTTCCAGCTCAACTCAGCAGGGGGCCAAGGTCCTCACTTTGTAAACATCCTCTGCTTGTACAAAAGGAGGACACCCACCCTAGGGCAGGCAGCCTGCCTTTGATGTAAGGGAGGAAAGGGGGCTTGCTTCCCCCTTTTTGCCCTTGCTGCTTTTGCTGCTTTCTTCCGCCATGAACTGCGGCCTATTAGCCATGCCACTCTGCTTTGGAGCCAGCTGATTACAGACTGAAAACTCCACACACTGTGAGCTAAATAAACTTCTCCTCCTTTAACTTTGAGTGTTGGGTGTTTTGTCCCAGCGATGAGGGAAAAATAACCAAGACACACAGCATGAACAGATAGGCACATTACTGCAAAGTACAGCAGGATAGATTGTATGTTGTTGTAGTCCTGGGCTAGAACAAATTTACAGAAGCAGACCCAGTGTTCGACAAATCCAACATCTTTCAGACTCTGCTCCAATAAAGTAGTTAGGCTTAAAAATAGGTGAGCACTGGGATCTGGATGGTACCTTCAATCCATGTCTTTACATGTGTAGAGTCTTACTTTTTCACCTTGAGACATCCGTCTGCTACCAAATCAGTTCAGAACCAAGCCTAGATGAATTGCCCCATCCAGTGATAGAGAAACTGCGAACTGGAGGCTGAAAGCAGGGATAACCAAGCTGCTTTGTTAACACCTGGAATTAGTCAGGCCCACAGGAAGATCACTCAGGCCAAGCTTCTTAGCCCAAGGGCCAAAATTCTGCTTTATATGCTTGTGTCATGTGAGAAAAGATTTACAGGCATTCTTTCAACAATTATCTCACAAATATTTATCGAACACCTACTCTATTCTGAGGTCTGCAGAAACCAGAGGTGCAAACAAGACACCTTTGCTTATTGTGGTTCAGTGCTGCTTCTTATAACTGCTGCTAGATCACCCCTAAGTATCTGTCTATGCACTGACTTACATAAAGACGTACATAGAGTTTATGTTGTCAGTATTTGCAAAGTCTAAGACCTGGAGATTTGGAGGCAGCTTATTTTCTGTGGGCATGCACTTTTATGTACTTTATATTAGAGTGAAACATGGGTTGCATTCATCTTAAAAAAAACTTTAAAAATGTCAAAAAACAATCAACCAACCAAATAAAAAACTCCATTATACAGACAGAACTGAAGAGTGGGGCAAAAAGGCTTGAGAGCATTTTTCAGTGGCCAATCTAACTACTGCCCTGGATTCTGGTACTCTAAGATCCTAGCAGCAAATATATTATTGAGAAGATATCTTTCTAAGAAAAGCAAAAAATGCTGGCATAGGGATGTTAATAATGCAATAAGTGAAATTTTTCTGTCTCGATCGTTACCATCTCCAAGGTGTAAAATATGAATAGAGATGCTGAGTTCATTGAAGAGATGTGGGGCCTGGCATGAATGATACAAATATGCGTTTTGTAGCTGTCATCACCAATGATGTTATAGCTCACCTGCGCGAATGAAGAAAGTAGAAGCTTTGTAAGACCTCTGGCCAATTCCCAGAGGTACATAGAGCACCAAAGATAAGGGCTTGGATGAGGAGCTTCTGTTTCCATGTCAGCTCTCTTTAGCCATTGGAACTTCTCCCTAAAGTGGGAGCATGGGGTTTCAAGGGAGCTTAGTGGATGCACAGAAAGGGTTTCTCTATGTGAACTTCAGAGCGCTGTTACCCAACCTGTCAAAACTTGAAACGCTTATAATGCTTTCTCATTCCATCTTTTACAGAATTCAGGCCAGTGAAAAATATGTTGTACAAAACAAAACAGAACATATTGTCCGGCTATATTCTCTGTTTTAAAGGCACTGAACATGTTGGATATTATTTATCAAGCTCCTTATGGGCCAATATGCTAACCTTCTGAAAATTCTAATATGGTTCCCTTCCAGTTCTCCTTGCACAATCCCAGTTTGTTCTTGTTGTCCTGGAATAAATATTACTACTTGTGTGTCCATTTTCCTCTCAGATGTCATTTCATCTGAATGGTGAAGAGTGGGACACCTTGTCTTTGACCTGAATTTTAATCTCCTACCACTTAAGAGTAATTCTTCCAGGATCTCTCTGACTTTGCCTTTATAACCCCCTAGGAATTGGGATCACTTCTCGGCCTTTTGGCTAAGATCAAGTGTGGAACTGGGGTAAATCCATCTAACTGCCCCACAGTTCCATGAGGTCATCTATATTGCAGTTGTGTGGATCAGTGTCATCTACATTGTCTCCAGTACCACACATAAGTTGGTGGTCCAACCAATGAGATTATTTTCACTACCATTTTGGGGGTTTATTTTATTTCTCAGAGCTTGATGAGATGACTAGATGTTGGAGGATTTTTCATAATCCATAGCTAGAATATGGAAGATTCTTCATGCCATTCTAAGAGCTTTGGGCTTCGTGCAAAGCAGAGGAGGGTGATATTGTATTCACAATAGGTCAGTGATGTGACTAAATATTTGCTTTAAAACAGCATATTGAAATAATACAGATGAGCATAAGCTGAAACAGTTAACAATGAGCTTTGACTGAGGTATACCCTCTCTGTGAGAAATCCTAAAACTAACACTCTCTTGAACTCAGATGAGAGCAAACTGTTACTGTCAATGAATTTCAATTAGATTCCTATCACCTCTGCTTAAATTTCTCAAATGTCGAGCATTGGAGTAGCATTCCTTGGCTATCGTCTTTCTACAAGTTTTGTGTATGCTATTAACAAAGTACCACACCATCCAAGAGTAGGATGCCTGTCAGTGGTGAGTCAAGCGATTCCCCTGTGCTAGGATATAAATTGCTAACTGCTTGGGGAATCATCGGGATGAAAGATGCTTTATTTATTGTCCTTTGAGATGAAAGATGCATAATTTATGACCCTAGAATTACTATTTTATTTACTCTTGTGATGCTGAAATCACATTCTTTTCCAGTGATGGAACTGCAGAATCCTTTTTAATTTGTGGACAAGTGGCTTACTGGAAATTGCAGAGTTGGAGGGTCTGGCTACACACAAGTGGGTGTTGTATTATGAAAGAAGCAGTATACTCCTTTTGTTGTTAACACAAAGGCTCTATTCTTCTGCTTACAAGTGTTAGTGAGATGTGAAGCATGTGTGCATGAGGTAGAAATATTGGCTTTTGGTATGTTCATGGAGGCGTATGCTTGATGACGACATCATTAGGTACATTCTGTAAAAGTGTCTTAAAATGTCATAGTCATAGACTTGGCAGAGCCTTCTTTCCCCATGGCCCAGGACCTCTGCATGGCCTTCTTCTGTGTTTCCAGGCAATTACATGTTTTCAGCATCTACATATATAAATAATGTCACATTTAGGAATGTGTCAGTGTGCTTTGTTATGAAAAACTTTAGTATTTTGTTGACTGAAAATCTATTTGCAACTTTGTTAGAAAGGTTAGTTTTGCTTGTTAGTTTTTATCGCTTTTAATAAAAAGATGTGGCTCACTTCTTGGCAGCAAGGTTTGGGACAGTCTTCTTTGATTTTGTTTTTTATGTTTACCTATACATGACATAGATGGTTTGTATATAGATTAGTGTGAGGCAGAAATGCTGAACTGTTTCTACTGGATTTTGCCAACAACTTACCTTTCTTTCCCTCTTTGTGGAACCTATATCATCTCAATGGTAGAGCACATAGCAAGAGATAAATTTTGGAAATTAAAAGGTTAGGGGAGTATATAGCTTCTTTTTCTTATATTTATTTCTGCTAAGGGAACAACCCTCATCTTTAGACTGGTGCCCAAATAACCTTAGTAGAAAGAAGTCAATACAAACAAATGAAACAAAAATCTTTCTATTTGGCATTGGAAGTGAATAAAGGAAAGCTAGGACAACTAACTGTCTATATGTGTATGGAAAACCTGACATAAGATACGCAGGACTAAGAATTATGTCTTTATGAAGAGCAGAAATATACTTCAACTAAAGCGAGGGGTTTGAATTAAATTTCAGAAAGTTCTTTCTCTCTGGAATAGTCTCCTACTGGTGCTGGGTTTTATAGAATTGTTTCTGTGGATGCTTCTTGTCATCAGTCCTGTGGTTGTAAATTTTCAGCAAAAGTTGAATGCTCACCTATGAGTAAAAAGATTTAACTTTAAAGAATAGTTAACTTTTCACTTGGAAACAAAGCCCAGTTAAAAAACTACTTCTCTTGAGTCTTCTTTCTCCTGAGTCACGTGGTAATACCAAAATAAGAACCTCAGGTTTAAGCCCCAATATTCAGATGTTTTCTATGTAGAAAATTCTAGTGTAATTCTCAGAAGCAAGAGATCAAGCTAAAGAATTTTGAGGCTCTTCTTAACCCGGATATCTAAATATAAAAATGAGATCATATGTTTGCAAAACTTAAATCATATTTATTGAATCAAAATGGAAATTGCTTTCACAATGTGTAAGGCATACAACTTTTACATTTTTCTTGATTTTTAAATAATTTATTCCCACCCTAAATGTATCTGTGTGTGTGTGTCTGTGTGTGTGTGTCTGTGTGTGTGTGTCTGTGTGTGTGTCTGTGTTTGCATTTAAGCATGCATGTGGAGTATAAAGTGTTTGCTTGTTGCTTGGGAAATTGTATGATTGTTGAAAATGGCACCTTGTCATTGCCAGGTCAATAGAGCTGCTTGAAATATATGTGTGGCCGTATATTATGTAAGCTGTGATGAATTCATTTTTTAACACTGTGATGAATGTTTCATTTTATTGAGATTGATTCTAATTCTGGAAATAAAGTACTCACTCAAGAGAGGTACATGGCCTCACATCTGAGGAAAAGAAATGTTTCATGTGGGAAATCTTGTTACACTTGCTCTTGCGAAGGCCTAGTAGTCATCTCAGGAATAATGAACTGTTATATTCCTTTTCCTCTAAAAAATATCCACAGAGTGTGAGAAATGTATACTTTGCACCTGACAATGATTGTCTGAGAGACCTGGCCTTAGAACTAAAGGAAATTAGAGCTCATTCCAATCCCTACATTTTGCAAATAAAATAAAAATAGAAGAGAAAAATAAGATGAGTTTTCTAAGATCATATAATTTAATGGAAGAAACAAGGCCTGTTCTCTTTCATTATCATGATATCTATTCATATATACATTATATATATGCACAAATATATGTAGTTTTTAAAAACGTATGTTCTCTTGGTATTACCTATTTTAAGATAAAACAGGAAAATTTTATTGCTCTTAGGAAGAAAGAAATCAGAGACTCTGAGAGGTCAAGAGATTCATGTCAAAGTCAATAGACAACTGGCAAAACGATATATATTTGGACCAAGATTATAGATAGATAGATAGATAGATAGATAGATAGATAGATACCTGTAAGTAATTCACTGTCATGTATATATACATGTAGGCTGCAAGTGTGTGTTTGTTCAGGACCACCACAGGTTGAGTCACTCCTTAACTGTTACATCCTTCCCCACATTGTGCCCTAAGCCTTAGAGCTCTAGAACAATATAATAAATTGAGCTGTGCAGGACCTAAATGAAGTTGAAATAAAAGTGGGAACATATTTTCCACCTTGGCTTTAGCAAGGCCTCACAAAGACCTGATAGTCACCTACAGTAATGAAGATAATATTTTTTCCTGTCTCCACTGAACTGCCTGCCTGCTATGGCTGTAATGTTCCAGCATTTACTCGGCAGTTCTGATAGAACAAGAAAGAAGCAAAAACACAAAATAAGCTTACTTGCTGTAGCTTCTCTCCTATGTCTGGACAGCCACTGTGAACACGAAGAATGGATGAAGAAAGTGATTACATGGAGAAAGAGATCACTTGCAATGTTCTGAGGAACGGAGGAACTTACAAATTGCTTGCTGTTTCATCTGAACATAAAACCATTCCCTGTTGTGTCTGTTCTTTCTGGCTCTTCATTTAAGATAAGTTACTTAAAATGACCTCCATTTTCAAAGTACAGCCCTGCAGTGCTCAATTGGTTACTTCAGAAGCCTATGTTGTGCTTCCACAGCTCCTGTAAGGCAGATTATGTGAAGCATGTTCTCACATTGGGATATTTTTCAACTGATTCAAATTCTAGGTGTTACTATTACCCTTGCCTCTACTTTCAGTTAACGAAGTTACACTGATGGCATGAGGTTAAAGTTGGAATTGCGATATTCTTCGTATTATTTTGGCTAGTTCTTCATTAATGTATTTGCCAGCTTTCCCAGTGCTGGTCACAATACCAGGCAGCCACAATTAAAAGAAGAGAGGTTGAATTTGACTCATCATTTTAGGGGGTACAGTGCAGGGTCAACTGATTTCAGGGCAGAAACATCATGGCAGAATGGATTAAGGGATCTGAGTTGCTTAGTTCATGGTGGCCAGAAGTACAGCAGGGGGAAAGTGCCAGAAAGACAAGGCACCACACATATACCCCTAAATCATGTCTCCATAACACATCCAGAAATACCCAGAAGCATGTTTCACCAATCCTTCCAGGGAGATCCCAAGGTCAATCAAGTTGACATTTTACCTTATACATCATAATGGTATTTGCTGTGACTTATTATGTTGTCCATAACAAAACCAAGCATTTCTCTCACTTGGTCTCTGTCTCTGATTCTGTTTCTCTCTGTCTCTGTCTCTGTCTCTGTCTTTTTTACACATCCAATCATGCATATATGCGTGCACACACATATACAGGCATACAATAAATTAATAGTTCACACCTTTGGAAAAGATATTATTGTTCCTGCTTATCTGGAGGCTCAGAAAGAGGACTTGGCCAAATTCTCACAGCCAGGGTCAGAGTGTGTATTAGAGCACTAGTCACGTCACCCAGGTTGCCCTGGATAATTATTAATAGAACTTCATTTCACTGTCATTAATGAATTTGGGCAATACCCTTCACAGTCCCCCTAATAAAGCAGCTCCATGGTTATTGTGTAGCAACAACTAGGAAGTTGGAGGATGTGACTTTGAGCCTTTCTTGAATCTTTCATCAACCCACATCTATCTTTCCTCTTGAGGACAAACTTTCCTACTGGTATGCCTGATAGCCTCTCTGCAATTCTTCCTTTTTCTCTCTCAGCTGGTTTTATTAACTAGTTTCTGATAAGTACTAGAGCAACTTTGTTCCAACTGATATCTTTCATCCACATAGCTGACAAGGGTTTTCAACATCTTTGCTCTACAAATCTCTGTTTAGACCCAGCCTCCTCTTTCAGGGAATGGTATGGAAAGCTTCTGGTTATGAAGATGATACTAAGATTTTCTTGTCCTGGGCTGGGGGTGTAGCACATTGGTAGAGCACTTGTCTTACATATGGCCTAGTTTTGACCCCAGCAAAGTGGTGAAAAAGGGGGAAAGGGATTTATCTGGTCATTAGGATTCTATGATTTCTCTTCCTCCTTCCTCCTCCTCTTCTTCCTCCATCTTCTCCTTTCCTCCCCCTCTTCCTTTTCCTCCTCCTTCTCTTCCTACATCTTTAGCTTAAATCTAGGCCCTTTGAACTGAGCTATATTCCCAGCTTTTAGTTTTTTTAAATTTTGAGATAGTGTCTTTCTAAGTAGCTGAATTGTCCATGCTGGGCCTAAGCTTCTAATCCTCCTACCTCAGCCTTTCAGAGTGCTGGGATGACAGGTGTGTGCCACCATACCTGGTTTATATGGTTTCTTCTTGGTGTTCCCCAGAACTTTATATATGACATTGCCTCTAGGATTTATAAGTATGGTAATTATATACTTTAATCTCTTTCGTTTGGTCAAGATGCTTCCTGGAGAATTAAAATTTACAGCTCAGAAGTCAAATGAGGACTGGTGTTAAGATCATAAAGGAGAGTGGGGGGAGAGTTAAGAACCATTAGCAGGAATAGCAACCTTACATGTCATAGGGATAGGTCCATTTTGTGTTCTGTATAAATGAAGGTCATCTTAGCTTATTTTCCTTCAAAAATGCATCTTTCTGGTTTTACTTTTTTGGCATTTACAGTAAAGGGTTTTTTTCACTTAGCACTGCATTTTGACTTTCACAATGAATCTTCTTTAAACAACAAAAACAATAAAGCTATACATATATATATATATATATATATATATATATAAATGATTTTTAACTGTAGTAGAAACACAACACAAAATTTGCCATCTTACCTGTTTGAAGTGGATAGGTCAGCATACTAATTTGAAGTTTGATTATATTTCTCTTTCTGATCAAGATGGGGAACAAAGGTTTGTTACCATGTTCTCAGCCTAGACATCAACCTGGAATCAAATAGCCATTGGAGACTGAGTAAATGAAGGTGCCCCTGGTTCTCTGTTGCTTTGCCTTGTTTACTCAGCTCCTATAACTTTTTAATTGTTGCTTTTTTTTTCAGATTTTTTGGCCGTTTACTTGTTTCTCTTCTACCACTTTTGAGAGTTTTCTTGTTACCTACTATATTCTGAGTCTTTTTTCTTTTTGCATTTTCTAGTATTTATGTTGTTTTGATCTCTTTCTTCCTAGCTTGGATTTCATGTATACCCTGACTTTGCAGAAGTTCCAAATGTTTTAATGCCCAGATTGTACTCAAGATAAGTACTGTTCACCTGTTTGGCTTACCTTGATCTGTAAAACTCTTATCACTGCTAGTCTGTTTGCAAGATCTGATTTAGAAGAAATGGATTAGAGCCCCAACGTTTGTATTCATTTAGTTCCATGACCAGCAATTTAGTCTTTCTGGGCTCATATGCTACATCTGTGAGAAACATGTCATATTAATATTCCCCTCTCAGAAATGAGAGAAATAATAAATATAGGACTTTGCAAATTGACTCTAAGCTGTTTCTGCCACATAGTAAATTAGTAGAATATCCCTACATCACATCAGCCAAAAGGATGTTCTTAAATGTAGAAAACCCTCCTCAAAGCATAATCAGATTCTCCTGAAGCAAGGAGTGAAACATCAGGTTTTGGCATAGCACCTTGGAAAGATAGCCAAGTCCATCTAGATCATCACTGGAACCAGTTAGAAGTGCTGTTTTATAGTTTGCTAAATTTAGGGATGTGAGACACATCAAATGAAAGGTTGAGTGTCCTATAAATGCCTATTAACATTTGGAAATTATTTTTAAATAGTTTAACCAATTTTGGATGTTTTATGTTTGAAAAAAATATTTGCAAAAATTACACACTAAAGGTTATTGTAACCATTACCACTGGACAGACATTGCCTGTAGGAACAGATAAACAATACAGGAGAATTTAAGAAAAAGGCAGACACATCTTCCCATGCAGACCTTCTTAACTTGCTTATCTATCCATCATGTGTAGCTGGGGCATTAAAGTTTAATATGAACTGGCCTAACACCCTGAAAGAATTCTGTCATTGTGGATATGAAAAAAAATTCCAAATGTTATTGATTTCGTGTACAAAATATTCTGTGTTTCTGTTTTGTAAACATCACACATTTTACAGGCTCATATCATTGATATTCTCTCTGAAAGTAAAAGACACATTTTAAAAGTATTATTTTTTTTTTACTTTAGGGGGCCAGCTCCGAAATTTTGGCCAAGAAAGTTGCTTACAGAAAGCATTAAATACAGAATGCCTAACACTACATAGTTTAATAAAGATGTTATATTTACACTAATTTAAAGAGTCTGGATTTTTATCTAACTTGGCTTATTTTGAAAAGTACTTTCTGACTGTTAGACTTTAGTGGAAAAAGATCTGAAGTGTACTCTAAGTTAAAGTGCTTTAAAAGGTTTTGAAATTTAAGAATCGATAGCAGTTGTGTTATAAACCTCTTCTGGTACAGATGTGGGCAGTAACTTTTGCTCTCCAGCACTATTTCATAAACTCAAACTTTGCCTCACAATAACTGTGTGTTGTTTCACCTGGCCAAGTGACAGTTGAAAACTTTCAAAGAGCTTGTGACAGGCTTGGGTCGGACCTCAGTGAAGGCCTGTGGAGCTCTGGAAACCCTATGCTCTTTTTAAAATGGCCAAAAATAAATAAATAAATAAATAAATAAAATGGCCAAAGGGAGTTAGCTAATCACAACAATGTCTTGGTCCTTGCAGCTTGGAGGACACTTTAGTGTTTGTTTTAACCTATGTTTCCGCAGTAAACCGGATGCATATGACTGATAAATAAATGACGTAAGGAGATTCATGCTAAAAGATACAATGTTATAGTCAAGGCTAAACAAACTTTTTCTACTAATGGTACATGGTAAATATTTCTGGTTCTTTTGCACCTCCTCACTTCTGCTGCATTTGCTTGAAAGTAGCCACAGATGATACACAAATAAATAACCACAACTGTGCTTCAGTAAAACTTTATGAAAACAGAAAGCAGGGTTAGATTTGTCCCCTGGGCTATAATTTACTCACACCTCTCCTAAGCAATATCACTGTGATGACTTCAAATTATTTTGGTCTACTTTTCTGCATAAGTACAGAAGATTCGGTTCAACATAGGTGATCACAGAGATGTCAGTCATCACTGAATGTCAGGATAAGAACTAAGACTTATTGCTGCAACTAAAAGTGCTGCTTTGGGATGAAATAAATGATTTTCCTTCTAATCCTTCAGTCTTTGTTGAGAGTAAATAAACAGCTGATGTACAAAATTAAACTAAGCAATGTGACCCTCTCCTTGGATGAGCCTCAAAGCCCAGTTGTTGAAGAGTTGACTATATATGGACAGATTGCTTATGAACTACACAGAGACTAGAGTCAAGATCTAGGAAAAATGCAGCCGGATGCTGGGATTTGAAGCATTTCGATGCTATGTAGCTGATGAGTCACTCTGTTAGTTTCATCTCCTTTTACTGTGGCTTAAATTTAATCATTTCTCTCTTTGTTTCTGCATCTAGAGGAAGGAAAGAAAGCCAGGGGACCTAAAACAAATGCATAGAGACCATCTTTGGTGAAGAAAGTGTGAAGGCAAACATTGTTACTTAAATGATGAGCATGCAGCCAATTTGAATTTTATTATTTTCAACGCAAGCCTGACTCCTGCAAAAACTTCTCAAAAGGTATAATTATCTTTGGAAGTAATGCTTTCACATCCTTTCCCCCGACCTCATCATTTCCAGCACCCAGGGAGTTAGTGCTGTGTGTGGGGCCCTTAGAGCTTATCCCTGACTTGGATCAAGTTTTCCATTTCTTTCCTTACTTACTACTTATCAACAATTTCAGATAATTTGGGGTAACCTCTAAGAGGAAGAGCAATTTATTTAAATTCATGTTGTGCTAATGTGGAAAGGATTGATGTGTGTCTTTACACTCCAAATTTATCTGTAACTTATAATATTTAAGAAATGGAGGAAGGTCATTTTTAGCAGAGAAAAATTACATAGTATCTCTTAAATGACAGCAAATAAACTAACCATCTACTCCAAATACTGATTATAAAAAATACAGTTCATAACACTATTATGGTCCAAAGGTCACCTGACAGTTGATCATAGAATATTCTAAATTTGAAGGTTATCCTTTCTCTTTGTCATTCAAATATGGGGAACTTAGACCCTGCTCCCATCCTAGCTTCAGCTGTTATAACACATATAAACAAACATGTGTTTCTCACAGTTCTGGGGGCTGTAATCTAAAATTAGTTTTACAGAGTAGCCTAATTTTTGGCTAGCTGTCTTCCTGGCTTACAAAACTCTGCCTGTTCCCTGTGTCCCCTTGAGGCAGAGAGAAATGACCTCACTCCTTTCTCTTCTTGTCAGAGCACTAATCTAGTTATTTACTACAAAACCCCACCTCTGGACATCTTCCACATTGAGGAACAGAACTTCAACAGATGTGAGAGCCCAGAAAGCCTATGTCAAGTCCCAAGCAAGCCTGTATTAAGTTTGAAAAATGCCCAATGCCTGCTCTGCCTGTGGATGTGAGGGGCCTGATGGCTCCTGACTGGATGGAGCACTGTTTCTTCCTGGCCATCATCCTTAGCGGCTGGTGAGAGATTTTTTCTAACTAGCTGATTCTCCTTTGTGGGTACCACCTTGTCTTCTTCATTCATACATGAATGACCATAGTCATGGTGGTTTTTTAAATTTTATTTTAAAAGTATAAAAACAAAAAGATATTAACAAACAGACACAAAGTAGCATAAGAATAGTACAATCGAATCTGAGTTACAGGTAAGGTGATAGGGAATCAACAATGGTTGTTGCATTACATATTGGTAACTTCTAAGTGTATATTCAGGAAAACAGATATAGACATGCAAAATTGATCAGACAATTAATCATCAGCTATTCCTTACAATACAGTGACCTAAGTCAGTAGTAAAACTTCTTTTTAAAGTGTGAAAGCAAAAGGAACTACATCACCAACAACAGAAAAAGAAAGAAAAAAAAACATGAAAAGCATTAACAAAGAGACACAAAGTAGCTCAATAACCGTATAATCAGAATTGAATTATAGACAAAGCAACAGAAAACCAACAATAGTTGTTGCATTGCATATTGATATATTCATAATGTATGCTCTGGAGAACACAGGTAGACATACAAGATTGATCAAAGAACCAGTCATCAACTATTCCATACCATTAAGTGACATAAGACAATAGTAGAACCATGTTAGCCATCCTGCACATATGTATACACATACATACATACATACATACATACATACATACATACATTTTTGCCTCTTTCTTTTCTCCTTTCCCTCGTCCCATCTGTTCTTTACTTTTGAACAGATTTCCTTTATGTCTCTTAGTTTATGTTCCCACCCTGAGGTTCTTACACCAGTGACACAATATGTTGCCTGCACATGTACCTCTGATTTATTTCACTAATGAGTATGAAGTCCAATTCTGACCATTTGCCTACAAAGGCCCCAAATCTGTCCCTCTTTATAGCTGAATAATATTTCATTATATAAAAATGCCACAGTTTTTTAATCCAGTCTTCTGTGGATGGACATTTGTGTTGCTTCCACAATCTAGCTATTACAAATTGCGCTGCTATAAACATGGGTGCACATATGTCAGAGTGATATGATGCTTTCAGATCTTCTGGGAAAATACCCAGAAGGGGAATAGCTGGTTTGAATGGAACCTCTAGACCTAGTTTGCTGAGACATCTCCAAACTGCTCTCCACAGTGGTTGCACCAGTCTGCATTCCCACCAGCAGTGTAATAGAGTCCCTATTTCTCCACAGCATCGCCAGCATTTGTTATTGGATGACTTTTTCATACTGGCCATTCTTACTGGGGTGAGTTGGAATCTCAGTGTTGTTTTCATTTGCATTTCTCGAATGACTAAGGATATGGAACATTTTCTCATATATTTATTTGCCAGTTGTATTTCTTTATCTGACAAGTGTGTATTCATCTCAGATGCCCATTTCTGGATTGGGTCTTTGAATTTGGTCAGGTACATGTTTTTTAATCCTTTGTATGTTCTAGATATAAGATCTTTGTCTGAGGGACAGCCAGCTAGGATTTTTTCCCAATTTGTGGGTTTTCTTTTTACTTTGCTGGTGATTTCTTTAGATGTGCAAAAACTTTTCAGTAGGATGAGGTCCCAGTTATGGATTCTTTGGAGTGTTTCCCTTGCAGTTTCATTTTTGTTCATGAACTCTCTGCCTACTCCTATGTCTTCAAGATTTTTACCTACTTTCTCTTCCAATAGATTTAGAGTTTCTGTTTTAATGTTGAGGTGTTTGATCCATTTTGACCTGAGTTTGGTGCATGGTGATAGACTTGGATCTATTTTCAGTTTTTGGCAAGAGGTAAGCCAGTTTTTCCAACACCATTTATTAAACATGTCATCCCTTTTCCAGTGAGTTCGGTTGGCCCCTTTGTCAAATACTAGGTGGCTGGTGTGTTTTTCATTGTGGTTGCATCTTCTAGTCTGTTCAATTGATCCTCAGGTCTGTTTTTTAGCCAGTACCAGGTTGATTTTATTAAAGTAACTTTGTAGTAGAATTTCAGGTCAGGGAGTGTGATTCCACCTGACTTGTCCTTATTACCCAGGATTATTTTGGCTATTCTGGGTCTCTTCTGGTTCCAGATGAATTTAAGGAATATTTTCTCTAGATCTGTGAGGTATGCTAATGGTAGTTTAATGGGAATTGCATTGAATCTGTACAACAGTTTTGGTGGTATGGCCATTTTCACAATGTTGGTTCTTCCTAACCATGAGCAGGGTATATTATTCCATTTATTGAAATCCTCTTCGATCTCCTTTTTCAGAGTACTGTAGTTTTCACTGAATAAATCTTTCACATTCTTTGTGAGATTAATTCCTAAGTATTTTAATTTCTTGGATGCTATTGGAAAAGGTATGGTTTCCTCAGTTTCTCTGTGGTCTATTTTTTGTTCGTGTATAGGAATGCTATTGATTTTTGGGTGTTGACTTTGTATCCAGCTACTCTGCTGAATTTGTCAATTAATTCCAGGAGCTTTCTTGTGGAGTTTTTGGGGTCCTCCATGTATAGTGTCATGTCATCTGCAAATAGTGATAATTTAACTTCTTTCTTTCCTATCCTTAGTCCTTGTATTTCTCTTCTTGTCTAATTGCTCTAGCTAATGCTTCCAGAACTATTCTGAATAGGAGTGGTGTCAATGGACATCCTTGTCTTGTTCCTGACTTTAAAGTGAAAGTTTCCAGTTTTTGTCCATTTAGTATGATGTTGGCTGTTGGTTTGTCATTGATGTCTTTGATCAGATTGAGGCAGAGGCCATCTATTCCTACTTTTTCTAAGGTTTTTAACATGAATGCATGTTGGACTTTATCGAAAGCCTTTTCTGCATCTATTGAGATAATCATGTGGTTTTTGTCTTTGGCTGTATTGATATGATGTATTACACTAATTGATTTGCGGATAATGAACCATCCCTGCATTCCTGGGATAAATCCTACCTGGTCATGGTGTATAATTTTCCTTATGATTCGCTGTAATCTATTTACCAGTATTTTGTTGAGTATCTTTGCATCTATGTGCATTAGAGAGATTGGCCTATAGTTCTCTTTCTTGGTTGGGTCCTTTTGTGGTTTGGGTGTCAATATAATACTTGCCTCCAGAAATGTATTAGGGAGAGTTGCTTTCTTTTCGATTTCATCGAAGAGTTTGAGGAGTGTTGGCATTAAATCTTCTCTGAATGTTTTATAGAATTCTGCCATGAATGCATCAAGGCCTGGGCTTTTCCTTGTTGGTAAGTTTTTAATGACATTTTCACTCCCATTATTTGATATTGGGTTGTTCAGGATTTTTAAATCTTCCTGATTCAATTTTGGTAAATTGTACATTTCTAGGAACCTGTCCATTTCTTCTGAATTTTCTATCCTATGGGAGTAAAGATTTTCAAAGTGGGTATTAAGAATCTTTTGAATTTGTGTGGGATCTGTAGTGATTTCATCCTTTTCATTCCTTATTGCATGAATTTGAGTTCTTTCCCTTCTTTTCTTGATAAGGTTGGCTAAGGGTTTATCAATTTTATTTATTCTTTCGAAAAACCAGCTCTCTGATTCACTTATTTTTTGTAGAGTTTTCTTCATCTCAATTGCATTAATTTCTCCCCTGAGTTTTATAATCTCCTCCCTTCTTTAGACTTTTGGTTTTGCTTGTTGCTCTTTTTATAAAAGTTTGAGGTGTAGCATTAGGCTATTTATTTGCTCTCTTTCTGTTTTCTTTATATATGAGTTCATCGCTACAAATTTCCCTCCAAGGACTGCTTTCATTGCATCCCACAGATTCCGGTAGGTTGTATTTGCATTTTCATTTGTTTGTAGGTATTTTTTAATTTCTTCTTTAACTTCTTATGTGACCCTCTGATTATTCAGGAGGTTGTTTTCTAATTTCCAAGTGTTTATGCTGTTTTTGCAGTTCTCTTTGTCATTAATTTCCAATTTCATTGAACTGTGGTCAGATAATATGCATGGGATAACTTCAATTCTTTTGCATTTAGGTAGATATGCTCTATGGGCTAGAATGTCGGCACTTTTAGAGAAAAACCCATGTGCAGCTGAGAAAAATGTGTATTCTGATGTTGTGGGGTGGAACACTGTATACATCTACTAAGTCCATTTGTTCACACTTTTGGTTCAGGACTGTTATTTCTTTGCTGAGTTTCTGTCCGGTTGACCTGTCTCTTTGCGTCAGAGGGGTATTTAGGTCCCCTATTACAATAATGTTATTAGTTATTTGATTTTTTGTGTCTGTTAAGATTTGACTTGTAAAGTTAGGTCCTCCATTGTTTGGTGCATAAATGTTTAGGATTGTTATCTCTTCCTCTTGCAGCTTTCCCCTAGCTAGTATGTAATGGCCTTCTTTATCTCTTTTGATTGTTTTTGGTTTGAAGTTTACATTGTCTGCAAACATAATAGCTACCCCTGCTTTTTTCTGGGGACCTGTTGCATGGAGAATTGTTTTCCATCCTTTAATTTTTCAGCCTGTGGATTTCCTTTTGAGTAAAATGTGTTTCCTGTATTCAGCATATCATTGAATTGTGTTCCTTAATCCACTCCGCCAATCTTTTCCTTTTCACTGGTGAATCGAGGCCATTTAAATTAATGGTTATATGTTGGCTTATTCTGGTCATGCTATTTACTTGTTGTTGTTTTCCTACTTTTGCTATCTCTTTACTTGCTTGTTCTGTTTAAGGGTTCCTTTCTATCATTGTTATTGAAATTGTGGTCACTTTTTTCTCTGTCTAGAATATCTTTTAGTGCTTTTTGCAATGCTGGTTTGGTACTCACGAAGTTCTTCAGTTGTTCTTTGTCGTGGAAATATTTTATTTCTCCATTGAATTTGAAGGATAGTTTTGCAGGATACATCAGTCCGGATTGGAAACTGTTGTCTCAGAATCTGTAATACCTCGCTCCAAGCTCTTCTTGATTTCATGGTTTCCGTTGAGTAGTCTGCTGTGATTCTGATGGGCTTTCCTTTATAGGTAGTCTGTTTCTTTTCTCTAGCAACTTTTAATATTGTGTTTTTTTTGCTGATGTCTGGGATCTTGACTATTATATGTCTGGGTTTGGCTTTACTTGGGGTATGGCTCCTTGGGTTCTATATGCCTCGATTAACTGTACTTCAGTATCTTTTACCATGTTTGGGAAATTTTCTGCTGTTATTTCAGCAAATATTCTTTTTATATCATTTGTGTTGGCTTCTGCTGTTTCACTGATTCCTATTACTCAGATATTATTTCTTTTTGCTTCATCTTGCAGCTGTTGGATTGATTTTTCTTGGATCCTTGATGACTTTATGAGATCCTTCCTTTCATGCTCATAAGCTGCCATGCTGTCTTCAAGATCTGAAATTCTATCTTTGGCTTCATTTAAGTGGTGTTGCAAGCTTTAAGTGGAAGTTTTCAATTCCTGGCAATCTCTTTGGACCTGTTTCATTGGTGGTAATTCATTCCTAAATTGCTCTTGTAATCTTTCCATTTGTTTCCTATTTTCTTCTATTCTTTCATCTATTTCTTCTCTATGTGTGTGGGACATTTCTTCCATTATAGTTTTCACTTCATTTTTTGTCTGAGAGATTATTTCTGCTTTAATCTCTTTTGTGGCCTGGTGGAGTTCTTTCTTTACTATGGATGTGATCTTTTCCAAAATTGTAGGTATGTGACTTATTTCTGCTGTAATGTGTTTTATGACCTGATGGAGTTGTTTCATTACTTTGGACATAATCATTTCATAAATTGCTGGTATGTGGCTTATTTCTGCTTTAATCTCTTCTATGGCCTGATGGAGATGTTTCTTTATTTCAAATGCAATCTTTTCAGAACTTGCAGGTATGTGGCTTCCTAATTCTCCTATATCATTGCATCCAGGACTTGTTCTGGGTGGAGTTGAGTTCTGAGACTGCGTTTTGTTCTTCTGTCTTCTCATTTTGGATATCAGATTCAAAATATTGAGCTATAAATTACCCAGGCAGCTCACCAGGCAAAGGTCCGTTGAAAAGCCTGCTCCAATGGCCTCCTTCCCTTCGGGAGAATATCCCTTAAGCTTGCTGCCAATAGTTCCACTCAAAAGGCTGCTCAGATGCTGGTTTGTGGGCCGAGCTCCTCCCCGACTCAGAGATCCAGGTCGGGGTGCATACACAGCTCACCTCCCCAGAGGTCCACGTAGGCAGAGGGGCCGCCCAGATGTTCCTCTGTGGGTCGAGCCCCTCCCCCACTCAGTGGTCCAATCAGGCTGCGCATGCAGCTCCCCTGCCCAGAGGTCCGTGCGTGCAGAGGGGCGCCTCCATGTTCCTCTGTTGGCAGAGCTCCTCCCCCACTCAGTGATCTGGTTGGGGTGTGCACACAGCTCACCTGCCCAAAGGTCCACACGGGCAGAGGGGCCACCTAGATGTTCCTCTGGTCTTGTTTATTTCACTTATGAGTATGGTCTCTAGTTGTGACCATTTCTCTATAAAAGCTTCAATTTTTTCTTTCTTTATAGCTCAGTAATACTCTATTATATAAAAGTACCACAATTTTTTTATGCAATCCTCAGTGGATGGACATTTGGGTTGCTTCTACAATTTAGCAATTACAAATTGTGCTGCTGTGAACATGGGTGCACATATATCACCATGATACAATGTTTTCAGATCTTCTGGGAAAATATCCAGCAATAGCTGGGTTGAATGGGATCTGTAGACGTAGTTTGCTGAGAAATCTCCAAACTGATTTCCACAGTGGTTTCACCAGTCTGCATTCCCACCAGCAGTAGAGAAGGGTTCTTATTTCTCAACAGCTTTGCCAGCATTTGTTATTGGTTGATTTCCTAATGTAGCCATTCTTACTGGGGTGAGGTGAAATCTCTGTTGTTTTAATTTGCATTTCTCAAATGACTAATGATGTTGCACATTTTTTCATGTATTTATTTGTCATTTGTATTTTTTTTATCTGAGAAGTGTGTATTCATCTCAGATGCCCATTTCTGGATTGGGTCTTTGAATTTGGAGGTGCTGATTTTTTTATTTCTTTATATTTTTTTGATAGAAGACATTTGTCTGAAGGACAGTCAGCTAAAATGTTTTCCCAGTTTGTGGGTTTTCTTTTTACTCTGCTGGTGATTTCTTTAGATGTGTAGAAACTTTTCAGTAGGATGAGATCTCAGTCATTGATTCTTTGAAGTATTTCATGGGCAGTTTGATTTTCATTCATGAACTCTCTGCCAACTCCTATGTCTTCAAGGTTTTTACCTACTTTCTCTTGCAACAGATTTAGTGTTCCTGTTTTAATATTGAGATCTGTGATCCACCTTGACTTGAGTTTGGTGCATTTTGATAGACTTAGGTCTATTTTCAGTCTTTGGCAGGTGGCCAACCAATTTCCCCAGCACCATTTATTAAAGAGGCTATCATTCTTCCAGAGAGTTTTCTTGGCCCTTTATGAAAGATTGGGTGGCTGAGTGTGTTTGTGGTTGTGTCTGTGTCTTCCAGTCTGTTCCATTGATCTTCTGGTCTGTTATTAGCTAGTACCATGCTGATTTTATTACAGTAGCTTTGTAGTATAATTTCAGGTCAGGGATTGTAATTCCACCTGACTTTTCCTTGTTGCCCAGGATTGCTTTTGCTATTCTGCATCTCTTCTGTTTCCATATGAATTAAAGGATTATTTTCTCTAGATCTGTGAGGTATGCTAATGGTAGTTTAATGGGAATTGCATTGAATCTGTACAACAATTCTGGTAGTATGGCCATTTTCACAATGTAGGTTCCTTCTATCCATGAACCAGGAATGTTTTTCCATTTATTGAAATCCTCTTCCATCTTTTTTTAAAAGTACTATAGTTTTCATTGAATGGATCTTTTACTTTTTTTGTTAGATTGATTCCTAAATATTTCGCTTTCTTGGATGCTATTGTGAAAGGTATGGTTTCATTAATTTCTCTCTCAGTCTGTTTATTGTTTTTGTATAGGAATGCTATTGATTTTGGGGTGTTGACGTTGTATCCAGCTACACTGCTGAATTTGTCAATTACTTCAAGAAGTCTTCTTGTGGAGTTTTTGGGGTCTTTCATGTAAAGTATCATGTCATCTGCATACTGGTAGTTTTACTTCTTCCTTTCCTATGCTTATTCCTTTTATTTCTGTCTTGCATAAGTGCTCTGGTTAATGTTTCCAGCACTATATTGAAGAGGAGTGGTGACAGAGGACATCCTTTTTCTTGTTCCTGATTTTAAAGTGAAAGCTTTCAGTTTTTGTCCATTTAGTATGAGTTGGGTGTTGGTTTGTCATAGATGGCTTTGATCAGGTTGAGGTGAATACCATCTATTCCTATTTTCTGCAGAGTTTTTATCATGAATGCATGTTGGACTTTGTCAAAAGCTTTTTCTGCATCTATTGAGATTATCATGTGTTTTTTGTCTATGGGTCTATTGATGCACTGTATAACATTAATTGATTTGTGAATATTGAACCATCCCTGCATTCCTGGAATGAATTTGACTTGGTCATGGTGTATGATTTTCTTGATGATTTCTTGCATTCTATTTGCTAGTATTTTATTGAGTATCTTTGCCTCTATTTTCATTATGGAGGTTGGTCTGTAGTTTTCTTTCTTGATTGGGTCTTTCTCAGGTTTTGTAGCAGTACAGTACTTGCTTCCCGAAATGAGTTAGGGAGAATTGCTCTTCAATTTCATTGAAGAGTTTAAGGAGTGTTGGTTTTAAATCTTCTCTGAATTTCTTGTAAAATTCTGCTGTGAATCCATCAGGGCCTGGGCTTTTCTTTGTAGGTAAGTTTTTAATCACATTTTCAATCTCATTAATTGATATTGGCTTGTTCAGGATTTTAATATCTTCTTAACTCAGCCTTGGTAATTTGTACACATCTAGGAATCTGTCCATTTTTTCTGAGTTTTCTATCCTGTGGGAGTAAAGATTTTCAAAGTAGGCATTAATGATATTCTGAATTACTGTCGAATCTGTAGTAATGTCATCCTTTTCATTCCCTATTGCATGAATTTGTGTTCTTTTCTTTCTGTTTTTGATAAGATTGGCTAGGGGTTTATCAATTTTATTTATTCTTTCAAAGAACCAACTCTTTGATTCATTTATTTTTCATTTCAATTGTATTAATTTCTGCCCTGATCTTTATTATCTCCTCCCTTCTTTGGGCTTTGGGCTTGACTTGTTCTTCTTTTACTAGAAGTTTGAGGTGCAGCATTAAGCTATTTATTTGTTCTGTTTCTTTTCCTTATGTGTGAGTTCACCGCTAAAATTTCCCTCTGAGGACCCCTTTAATTGCATCCCACTGATTCTGGTAAGTTGTATCTACATTTTTGTTTGTTTGTATATATTTTCTAATTTCTTTTGTAATTTCTTCTGTGAGCCATTGATTTTTTAGGAAGTTGTTGTTTAATTTTCAAGTGTTTATGGATTTTTTGGAGTTCCTTTTGTCATTAATTTCCAATTTTATTGCAATGTGGTCAGATAATATGCATGGGATAATTTCAGTTCTTTTGCATTTACACAGCTATGCTCTGTGGGCTAGAATGTGGTCTATTTTAGAGAAAGTCCCATGTGCACCCGAGAAAAATGTGTATTCTGCTATTGTGGGGTCGAAGATTCTATATACATCTACTACATCTATTTGTTTGCAACTTTGGTTCAGATCTGTTATTTCTTTGCTGATTTTTTGTCCAGTTCACCTATCTCTTTGGGTCAAAGGCATGCTGAGATCCCCTATTAAAATAGTGTTATTGATTATATGATTCATGTCTGTTAAGATTTGTCTGATGTAGTTTGGTGCTCCAATGTTTGATGCATATATGTTTAGTCTTATTATCTCATCCTCTTGCAGTTTTGTTCTAGCAAGTATATAGTGACCTTTGTTATCTCTTTCCATTGTTCTCAGTTTGAAGTTTACATTATTGTGAACATAATAGCTACTCCTGATTTTTTCTGTGTTCCTATTGCATGGAGGATTGTTTTCCACCCTTTGACTTTTAGTCTCTGGGTTTCCTTTTCAGTAAAATGTGTTTCCCGTATACAGCATATTGCTGTATTTTGTTTCTTAATCCACTCTGCCAGTCTGTTTCTTTTGACTAGTGAATTAAAACCATTTACATTTATGGTTATAACCGATATGTGCTGACTTACCACTGTCATAGTATTCACTTGCTGTTGTTTTCTTACTTTTTCTACCTGTTCATTTGTTTGCACTTCTTGAGGGTTCCTTTCTATTGTTCTTGAGATTGAGTTCATTTTCTTCTTTGTCTAGAATGTCTTTTAGTGCTTTTTGTGAGGATGGTTTGGCACCCATGTAGTTTTTCAGTTGTTCTTTGTCATAGAAATATTTTATTTCTCCATTAAACTTGAAGGATAGTTTGGCAGGATATATCAATCTTGGTTGGAAGCTATTTCGTCTTAGGGCCTGTAATACTTTGCTCCAATCTCTTCTCAACTGGATAGTTTGTGTTGAGAAGTCTGCCGTGATTCTGGTGGGCTTTCATTGATAGATGATCTGTTTCTTTTCTCTAGCAGCTTTTAGTATTCTGTTCTTTTGCTGGAGAACTGGGATCTTGATTATTATATGTCTGGATGTAGTTTTATTATGGTTATGACTAGTAGGAGTTCTAGATGCCTCATTTAACTCTATCTCAGGATTTGTTTCCATGCTTGGGAAATTTTCTGCTATTATTTCTGCAAATAGTCTTTTCATTCATTTGTTTTGCCCCCTGCTGTTTCATGGACTCCTATTACTTGGACATTACAGCTGTTGAATTGATTTTTTCCTGGATCCTTGTTGATTTTAAGAGATTCTTCCTTTCACGATTGCTATCTCCTATGCTGTCTTCAACATCTGATATTCTATCTTCAGCTTCATTCAGGTGGTTTTTCAAGCTTTCAATGAAGTTTTGATTTCCTGGAAGTCTCTTGGAGTCTGTTTCATGTGTTCTAATTCATTCCTATATTGCTCCTGCAATGTTTCCATCTGTTGCCTATGTTCCTTTATTTTTTATCTGTTCCTTCTCTAGATGTGCAGAGCATTTCTTTCATGAATATTGTCATTTCCTTTTTTGCCTGAGAGATTATGTCTTATCTGATCTCTTCTATGGCCTGATGCAGTTGTTTCTTTACTTCTACTGCAATCATTTCAGCAATTTCAGATGTGTGTTTACCAAGTTCTCCTATGTTGGTGTCTCCTGGACTTGTTCTGAGTGGGGTAGAGTTCTGAGATTGTCTCTCTCTTTTCTGGCAGTTCAGCAGAGGATGTCAGTGGCCCCAGGTTTCCTGGTGGGCAGGCCTGCCCCTCAGTGTCTGCTGCGATGTGCTGCTTAGGCTGCAGTCTTCCAGTAGATAGTGAAGTGTGCCTAGTTCTCCCAGGTCTCAGACACAAACTGTGATGTCAGATGACGGCAGGTGGTGTGCTCCAGTGGACCCTCGCAGTTCAGGGGACGTGTATGACCCAGAATCTGGTTGCACTGGTGGTACAATCCCAGGCCAATGTTCCTGTGACCCCAGGAAGTTCAAGATACAGGCAAAACCCAGAGAGGAACTGCATGATCAACAGTTTGTGGACCACCTGATTCTATGTCTTCAGTCAGTTCAAGACATGCATAGGATCCAGACATGGGCCACACTAACAGGGATCACAGACTGCCTGTGTGTGCGACCACCTGGAGGGCAGGTTGCAAGTGAAGCCCAGCTAATAGACTCTTTCAAAAGACTCTGTGTGACCTTTTTAAACTTAACATATGTTCTCGAGTTTCACCTATTCTGCATCAAGTATTACTGCTTCATTCCTTTTATTACTGAATAATATTCCTTCCATGGATATATTATATTATATTCATTTATTCATCAGTTGATGGACACTTGGATTGTTTCTTCTTTGTTATGATTTATATTTTGATGTCCTTGGGCCGGGGATATAGCTCAGTGGCATAAATGCCTGCCTGGCAAGCAAAAGGTCCTGAGTTCAATTCCCAGTACCAAAAAAAAAAAAATATATATATATATATATATATATATATATATATTGATGTCCACTCAGAGGTGGAGCTTTTGAAAGGTAATTGGATTATGGGGGCAATAAAAGTGACTTTCTTTTAGGAGGAAGAATCCAGCCAAAAGAGACAAGTCTCTGCGAGCATAATCCAGAAGCATACACCTCCCCCGCCCCCGGCTCCTCCACTGATCTCTCTCTGCTTCACACTTGTTATTCCATGAACAACTTTCCTCCACCCAAGAACTTCCGCCATGCCATCCTGCCTTGGAACCAACCAACTGTGGGTGAACATGGTGAACTAACACAATCTTATTCCTATTACGTTGCATTTACCATGTACTGTGTCCCAGTGACAAGAAAGTGACTCAGGCAAGGCTGTTACAAACAACAATGTCATGAATATTCATGTGGAATTTTTGTTGTAGACACATTTGCATCTCAGGTGGTCTTTGCCTAGGAAGAACTGCAGTTGCTGATTGTATTGTAAGTCTATGTCAGTTTGAGGACCTGCTGAACTGATTTCCCAAACAGGTGTATCATTCCTAGCAGTAATGTATGAAGATTCTTATCTCTTCCTATTCTTTATACACTATGGCTATAAGTCCTTCTTTATATGATTTGCAAATATTTTCCCCGTTCTGTGAGTTGGCTTTTTATTCTCTTGATTATGTCCTTAGAATCGCATTAGTTTCTGATTTTGATAAAGTATAATTTACCTACTTTGCCTTTTGCCCAATTGGGTATTTGGCGCTGTAGCTAGGACAGTATTGTCTAATCCAAGTTCATGAAAATTTAACTTTATTATCTAAGAATTTCATAGCTTTAATTCGTACATCTTAATATAATAATCCATTTTGGATTAATTTTTATGTATTGTGTGATAGAGTGCTACATCTGAATTCTTTGGATATCCAGTTGTCCCAACACCATTTGTTGGGAAAAGACCCAGAGCATTTTTTAAAAAGATCACTTGATTGGATCTAACGTAATAGAGCTCATCTCTCCTTAGTTAATTCAAAGCCAACTTATTACAAACTTTAGTTACAATTTCAAACACCTTCACTTTTGCCATATAAGATAAGATAATCTCTTGAGTGACATCCATAACAGTCACAAATCCCAACCAAGAGGAGGATATGGAAGATAGCCTGTGCTCCAAGGTGTGAGAATTTTGGAGGACATCTTAGAATTCAGCCTGCCATGAAAGCTACTTGTGTCTTCCAAAATTGGAAACCTATACAGCAACATTTCTGCCGTATTCTATTGGTTAAGCAGTCACAGATCTCTGAAAAGGAAAGGGCAAGGATGCTGGTTCTTAATGAGAAGAGTGCTTAAGAATGTGTGCTTCTCTTTCCTCTGTCACACCCTGCTGCAAGAAAAAACAGCTTTTGATCAGGCTGTTTATTAAAGTAGTTTACTTCCAGTTTTCTCTCTTCTACCTTAAGATTCTAAATAATCTGGATTTTTCTTATAAAGAAAAATCTGGAACAACATTCAGTATCTGCTTAAGTTTCTATACTAAGGAAGAATTGAAAGCTCTGTTCCAATGAGATTTTTGTCGGCCCTCTATTAGACTGGGCTCAGTACGGCCCAGGTGAGTCACTATAGTTTCCCCACACAGTACATTTCTTTCTTTATGAGCAGCAGGTGACCCATGACTGACCTTAGAAAGATGATTCAAATCATACACAGAAGGAGTTTCCTTAGAACCCCACAAAGATTTTATTAGAGCTGAAAAAGAATACCTCATCTTGATTCTTGAGGAAACACTTATAAATCCCCTTTTGTTTCTGTGGCTCTAGGATCCAAGCCAGTATCGCCAACAAGTCTACTCTCAACAATATTCCCCTTCCCTTCTTCTTCCAACTTTCTGTAGATTAAAAACCCCAGGTGGCATCAAGCAATCTCTGCCAATTTTTCTTAACATGTACAGGAAACAGACCTCTATCGATGAGAAAATTTCATAGGGATAAGTAGCCCATAGTGGTCAAACGGTTGCAAAAACTTGTCCTTGTGCAAGATGACCAAAGTCTTCAAATCAGGTCTCTGTATTGCTCCACTTTTTCAGCATGTGAAAAAGCCTGTCTTGCATTAAGAAGAAACAAATTCTGGAATATCTCTCTCTCTGTCTCTCACTCTCTGTCTTTCTGTCTGTCTGTCTTTCTCTCTCTGTCCCTACACACATGCATACACACAAAACAACTGACGTGTAAATGTTAACAAGGTTGCTGGAATACAGTGTGAAGGAAAGATCAGGATGTTAAAATAATTGTAGATTTGGGGAGAAAATGTGCAGTTCTATCTGTAGCCTAAGCTGCAATGAGAATCTACAAGTCATTTTTCAGGATCACAAGGTAGGTAGAAACAAAACTGGATCCAAAGTAAAATACATAGCTGGGATCTAGAGCAGTTCTAATATATATCCCGATTAGTAATTCAAAGTCATTCCTCGCTTTCAAGCTTACATCCTCTTTGTTCAAAGGCAATAACCATGCATATCTCACATATGTCACAGAGCTATATTGAACGAATCCAGTCAGATATGCCTGGATATCTTTAGGATATTTTGAGCTCCTCTGACAAATCCAAAGAAACAGCCTTGAAGAGCCCAATAACTTCCCACAACATTTCTTGTAGACCTAATGCCTTCAGCCAAGTTGTGGCATCATCAGGAACACATGTTCTTTATTACTCACCCTTCTGTTTTCAAGATAGGGGCTTATTCTCTACTGACTATAAGGTAGCTACACTCAGTAGTCAAGGCTTCCTGCCTTTTTGTTCATTTTCAGAGAAAAAATAGAAAGCCTGTCCTAGGGACAGTGGGCTTCTTAGGTGGGATTAGGTTAGGGACTGGGCCTCTTTAAGAAGTCTCTGAATCTCAGCAAGCAACAGGCAGCAGAGCTGATAATCTGTGCTTTGACACCTGCCTCTGTGTGGCTACACTGACCTGGCAGCCTGTGGTTTTGACACCCCCTTCTATGTAGTTACACTGTTGCCCCTAAGTCCCTCTTTAAGTAGATTAAAACTCAACTCAAAACAAAACAAAACACATTTCCCTATCAGCCCACTTACTCTGGACCTGGCAACAAATTTAGTAATCAATCAAGTGTTGATCCTCAGGTGGGTAGAGACGGGACCCCATAAAACAGGACCACTGCTGCCCCAGATTCAACAGTGTCTGCTCTGAGCACTCCCACTCCTTGCCTGTGGTGGCTTCCTGCTGCTTCCTGCAACACCTACAGTAAAATTGCTTTCACTTTGCATTACATTCCCAAACCTTTCTTCCTCTTTCTAAAGAGAGACCCTGGAAAGGTAGAGTCTGGTAACTCCTCGACCCCAGACCCACCAGATGTAACAATGCCCTCCAGGCTTTGTAACCATTCTTGGACTAAGAATATTGATTAGAGAACTGTTATGATTTAGACCTGGATTCCTGGAAGGACTTAACTTTGATTCAGGACCTGTATCCACATTTGGGAAAGGATCTGTTGTTCATGAGTGGCAAGGGCCAGTTGAGGGAGGCAAAGACATCTGACCAAAATTGGACTGTGGTGCAGAAGAAATACTAGGCGTGGAATAGTGCCTGCAAGGCAATCAATAGCATCCAATGTAGAATAGGAAGTCGCTTGAAAATAGCATTTTTTATAAATGTACAATAAGGTATCACTTAAGTATATTTCCTTCAACACTACCAGTTTATCTTCCCTTGGAACTATACAGTTTTTATAAATAACATAATGGGGAATATTTGGCTTTCAAGGTGACTAGAATTTAGCCTACTTTAAGATAGATCTTTGAGGGTTAATTTTAGTGAACTATGAAATTGTGAACTACGAAGTCAGTGTGTGGAAGAGACCTCTACATGCTCGTGTTTACTGCAGAACTATTCACAGTATCCAAGGAATGGAAACAACCTGAGTGTCCATCACTAAATAAATAGATTAAGAGAATATGAAGAAAATATTATTCACTCATAACAAAAAAGGTGAAATCCTGCCTTTTGCAACAACATGGATGGAACTGGAAATCATTACATTAAATCAAATAAGTCAGACACAGAAAGACAAGAGCGGCATGATCTCACCCACATGTGGAATCTAAACCAGTTGACTTCATAGAAGTTGAGAAAAGAATGCTGATCACAGAGGCTGGGTTCTGATTAATGGGTAGAGTTAGAGAGGAGAAAGAAGTCCTGGTCTTCTACTACCTGGTAAGATGACTATATATAAGACTAAGGTACTGTGTATTGTTCAAGCCTAAAAGAAAGCTTGAATGTTTACACCATAAAGAAATGATAAACATTTGAGGAAATGAATGTTCACCATGATTTGAAAATCATGCAGTGTACACATGTGGAAAATGTTCCATGGTGCACCATAAACATAAATTTTTCATGCTTTTTATGTATTGCTTTGAAAATAATAAAAAAGCTGTGATACAAGAAAGAATGACCAAGGCACAGTTATAAATAATGATGAAGAGAGAAGAATTTTTAATGGAGAGATTTTCATGTTTTAAATGGAGAAAAGGAGGTCTTGAAAAAGATGTGTGAAAAAGAATGAAGTGATATGACTCTTAGAAAAATATATCAGTGGAAAGCTTTCTGGTGATGGATTTGATAAAAATATATGATTCTACTTATGTGAAGTATTCAGAGCAGTCAAAGTCATAGTATAGAAATTTGAATAGTGGTTGTCAAGGGAGTCATTTTTTGGTGTATGTAGGGTTCCCATTTTATGATAGTGAGAATAGTGATACCACAGTTTTTCTAGAAAAAGACAATATATACAGAAATGTTTACAATTTTGCTCTTTTACTGTTAGTTTTTAAAAATATATTGCAAGAAAAACACTGATTTAATATAAATATCTAGCCCAGGTGTTATCTGCTATCTCCCCGCCTCTTAATATCTTCAAAGATTGCCTGAATTCCCATTTCACATCTGGTAGAAATTGAAAGTTCTCTCCAAGGTGTATACTAATTCTTCATAGTGGAGTTTGCCTCTGATTTTCAGTTCCCAATTTCAATCTGAATTATTTCATATTAATAAATATTTTTACACACTCCCAAGAAAGCTATTCCTCTCTACACTACATCTACCCCAGACTCTTCTCAATGTAGTGAAAGCAAAATGAAATATTAAAACTCCTCCTAGGCCTGTGTGTTTAAAGAGCTCATTAAAGATTTGGAGAGCTGGGTAGGTGGGGCTTGTTTATATTCACCACCCAAAATACCTCAAGTTAAATTTTAGGCACGTAACTCTTCTAAGTCATTTCAGTCTCTCCACAACGCAGCACCCCAACCTTGCACCACATCCGGTCCACGGCAGCGCCAATCTTGCTGCGCTGTCGCACCTCTTCTCCACACATCTTGTACTGCATCACGTTTACCCGCTTCGAAGCTCCAAATTCTTCTCTATTTTACCACTAATTCAGACATTCCTATATCCTATACTTTGGTTCAGTCTTAAGACATTTTATGGGATCAGCAGACTAAAGGACTCTCCATACAGCCATCCTCCTTTTTAAAAGATGACTGCGGCTGTGCATTTTTCTTCTATTAAAAATGAAATGGGAGAGCCCAGATCTCCACAGCCAGCCATCGCTGAGCTGCATTCCCCTCCCTAAAGACAGTGGGCCATCATTGTCTGTGGCTTCCAATCTGACCCTAGTCAGGACCAAGGCAGAGCCATATAATTTTGCAGATCACTGCTCAGGGTCAGATGATGGTATACATTTTCCAGTTCCTTCCAACAGATACTGAAAGCAGTGATGGAACAACCACTACAATGAACTCTATTGGGAATTGTGAGGAATACTTCTTTCTCTTATATCCTTTGAATCAAGTGCTTAGCACTGTTGTGGGCCTTCAAAATGGACATGAAATAAGACAAGAAACATCTCATACTTAGCTAAACAAAACATCAAGTAAGGCAAGATTCACTTGTCACAGGTATGTAAGTTCTGTGAGGCTTGTTAGCTAATGTGTTTATTTGAAAAGGAGCAGTACCGCTTTACATGCAAAATAATATTTAACAACATTTTTCAATGAATGTACAAAATGATTTAAGTTTAAATTCAGGAACGGCCTGGTTTGTCTTCCACTAACCACTGGTTCTGAAAGAAGAAGAAAATATTTTAATTAATAGTGTCAAAATTGGTGTAAATGGTTGAGTGCTGATTTTCAATAGAAAAAAATCAAGACGCATGAAGTAAGAGAAATGCACTTCTTCTGCAGAGGGCCAGGCTCTCGGAAAGCACTGCCAGTCCTGGAGACCAGCCCTTTCTTCCTGAGAATGCTCCAGATGTATTTCACAATGGCCGTCTCTCACAGAACCTTAGATGGTCTGTCTTACCTTCATGAGGACTTGCTGGGACTCAAATGAAAAACTGTCGTTGCTTCGGCAGCCATTGTGATTTCCTTAGTCCAAAGATAGTTCACATTAAGACCCCAGAAACTCATCAATGTTACCATTGTAATCTTTCCAGTACTTTTGTGGCTCCAGGAGATTTTGCTCCGGATAAGCAGACTGCCGGGTTTTCCCAGTACCTCTGTTCTCTCATTCAGACCAGAAAAGCCACTGGTATTCAGTTTGCTCAACTTTACCTCGATGAAAAGATGAGAGCGATTACACATAAGCTCTTTCCATATAAGAGCTAAAGCTGGAAGTCTGAGCTGATTTGTTAATATGATAAAGTCGTAGTACCTTAATATATTTTTTCAAAAGAAACCAACTGAGGTCAGATAAGAGGGGAGTTTTAAACACGTTTTACTAGAAAGCATTGCCCAATTAGTGAGTGGACTTGGAAATTATTTTTGTAATTCAATCTGTATGTTCAACAGGTACTTCTACTTATATTAACATATTAATATTGAATAGTGTTTCCAATTTTATCTGTCCATACAGTCAGATACACAGGTAAATTGAATACAAACCAGAATTATAAGTATGAAATGAAAATTTTCCAAAAAGCAAAGCATATTGAGTCACATCATTTATGTTAAAAATATCATTAATGCTATTTTTGTGAGCAAATCTTTTTATTTCATTGATAAAAAAAGTAACTTTAAAAACCACTGGTTCTTTTCTCTTTGTATCATTATTTAATAATCCTATTTGTAACTTTTGTAGCATATGGAACATATTAATGCATCATCATGTATGCAATATTTATAAATAATTAAAAGCATGTATAAGGGAATACTCAGATCTTTACCATTGGTGTACAAGATTAAAACAGTCAGAGTACTAATTCCTACTTGAGTAACGTTAGCCAGAAATTATGTAATGTCATTGAGCTTTATCTTCTAATGTGCAAAATAGAGACAATGATTTCTGCCTCCACAGTTGTTCATAGGATCAGAAAAGAAAGAAACATGTGAAAAGCACCCTATAAACTGCCAAATGTTGGGAAAAAGCAAATATCTGTGCTTTAGGTTTTTTTTAGATTTTTATTTTGTGATTCCATACAGCTGTAAAATGAAATGATTATTTATTCAGCTAAATAATTATAAACTGAGAGTTGATTAAAAACTATAAGTTTATTTGGAAGTACTGTGAAATTACTCCAAGTATATGAAAAACTACACTTGTGCCTGACAAGCACAACAGTTCCTGACCCTCATGTTATTAATATAAGAATTTTTAAAAGAATAACAGGCAGGCCAACGACCATTAACTTCAGCCACTGGTGGGACAGCCATCTCCATTGGACAGTGACCCTACACTGATTCTAAGATAACAGCTTTCTAGTCCTTCCAAGAAAACACCTGGGAATTCCTTTAAAAAGTTATGAATTAGTGCTCATAGTACAAAGTCATTTTGTTATGGAGGAAAATGCCCTAGAGTTAAGGTCCTCAAAGGCTTAATGTTCTTTGCTTCTGTGTCAAATTAGTGACACATTGGAAACACATTAAAGTCTTCTAAACTTGGACCATCTCCTCTACAAAGTAAAACTCATAACTAGAACCTAGAGTTTCTCTCCATGGCTGTAGAAGAATGTATATAGAAAATAAAACATCCATTGACATGGGCTAACAGTTTGAATTCTTTGTGAACTTCAACGGAAACTATTATACACTTTTTACAATACAACTAGTGATGATTCTTTTTTGAGCAGAGTTTCTTCAATAAGAGCAATGTTTATATATTGCCTCCATAAATGGATGAATGCAGCATTTCAGGGTGAAGAGCAAGGTTCATAATATTCCTTATTCCTGCGCATGAGCTGATTCAGAGAGAGCCAAGGTGTTATGGACCATGCAAATGTGTGTGGCTCACGCAAAGGTGTGTGGACCATGAAAGGCTTATAGGTTACACAAAATTCAAAGTTCTGGAATAAATCATGCCCTTGCATGGCAGAGACAAAGCGGGTGAGGTGGAAGGGAGTTGTCTGTAATAATGTTTTCATTGGTCACCTACTATACTAACATCAATAAAATTAATGTGATTGGCCAACCAAATGACAAGTTAATGAAGACATTTCACAAGGCAACACATAAAATTGCATAGAGACAAGAAAGAAGTGTTCAAAACAAAAATGATGAACTTTGGAGAAGAGAGAGAAATAAAGGTTGTTTGAAAATTTCATTCATCTGCTCCTCACTCAGATATTCACATCTCTAAAGGTATAAGACTTTTTATAAGATTTTAGCTACCAAATGTAAAATGAAAAAGAACTCTCCAAGGACATTTCAAAGTATCATCGTTTGAAAAAGAAATCATGTCAGTTAATAGGATTAATGATATTTTCCGAGAACAAAATATATTAATTTGCTTCACAAAGATTCAGCAAAAGAGTAGAAGAAGTGAAGAGGAAGAAAAAGGGAAAGAGGGAAGGAAGGGAAGGAAGGGGGAGGAAGAAGGAAAGAAAGGAAGAAGAAAAGAAGAAAGGAAAGAAGAAAGAGGAGATTAGAGGAAGGCAAAGTGTGTCTCGGAAAAGCAAGCCCCTTTCTAAGTATTACAATGGCATACCACCTTGGTAAGTCTAGGGAATCTTTGGACCATTTGATCACCAACAATTTTCTCAGAGCCTAGCCTTTGGGAAGATAATAATTAGATTTTCAAAGAACGAAATAAACATTAGCAAGACAAAATAAATTGTGTATTAAAGTTATTATGTGTAAAATATTGCAAGCATTCATATCCAGAAATATATTTTCAGAAATATGCGAACAGCAGTGCCCACTTATGGAGGAAAATAAAAATAGAAGTTACTGGACAATTATTATGCATCAGGCATTTATGATAGGCAAATTCCATAGGATAAAGTACTTTTTACTTATCATAACATTTTAAATTGGATATTGGTTGAACGTCTCTAATATAAAATGCTCTAAGATCTGAAACCTCTGACATGACATCACTACAAATGGGAAAATCCATACCAGACCTCATATGATGGGCTAGAGTAGAAAAACATAGGCACACAAAACTATAATATAGAATTACTTTTAATTATAATGTATATATGACTCATAAGTGGATTTCATGTGTAGACTTAGTTGCAATCCTCAGAATATCTCCTTGCACATATGCAAATATTAACAAATTTGAAATAGCTGACATACAGTACATTTATGAGTTTTGGATAAAGGGCTTCTCAGACTTAAACAACTGTTCTTATGCAATAGAACTTTAAACTAAAATTTAACACATTTAAGATACTTCCTTGAGTCCCCACCAGTGTGTGACTGAGCCAGGATTTGTAGCCATGTCCATTCACACAGGGAGGATTCAAAGACATTGTAAATCTGCATATTCCTAGTTTTGGAGGCCTCAGCCTACACCTTTTAAATATATGTTAAACACTTTACTTTAAATATTATTCCTACACTATCGTGTCTGCTAACTAATAGTTTTTAAAAACTGAGGTAACTGTAGCTTTAGCACAAAAACAATTGCAATTTATGATTTTGTAATTTACCTCCACACCAAATAGACTCCATTACATTAGTAACAGATTACATTGGAAAGATCAAGGAAATTCTGTATCTTAGCTAATTCATAGTGCTATAACAAGATAAACTTGGCAGCTTAAATATCAAATATTTATTTCTCAGCTCTGAAAGGTGGGAAAACCAAGATTTACCAGCAGATCCACTCTCTGGTGAAAGCTCCTCTCTTGGTTCACATCCAGAGCCTTTCTTCTGTGACCCAGTGTGGTGGAAGGAGTGGAACGGTGCCACTGGCCCCCTTTTTGAAGGTTGAGCCTTTTAGGGTTTTACCTCCTAATACTGTCATGCTAGAGGGCGAAGTTTCTACATATAAAGTGTGTGAGAATACAAACATTAAGAGCATAACACACAGACTCTGAGGACAAGGTCTGCAGAAAACTAAAAACATGTTTAGAAAATCAACACTACAGGAATTTGAGGTGTCTAGCACCTGTAGTTATAGCACACATAAAATAAGGTCCAACTCCGAGCTACAGCCCCAGAAATTTCACACTAACAGCAAAATTCCCTCAATTCTTATTAGTCATAGAGTGTTTTGGGTTTGTGACAAAAAACTATTAAAAATAAACACAACAGTCCTGAGATATAAAGCTGTCATCAGAACCAGGTGTAGACAGATTACAGATCTTGGAATTAGCAGAAAAATTTGAAATACCATGACTACAGGTTGAACATCTTTCTCTGAATTGCTTGGGTTCAGAAGCATTTCAGAATTCTTGGATTTTAAAATATTTTTAAAATATTGGATTTTAAAATATTTACATATTCATAACTATATACCTTAGGGATGAAACTCAAGTGTGAATATAAAGTATGCCCTATACATACAGCCTGAAAGTTTTATGTATTTTAGTATTCCCGGCTTGTTACACAACCTATCACAGGAGTTCAGATATGGAATTTTTCACTTGCGGCAGCCTCATTCAGTGCTCAAAACGTTTCAATTTTTGGAGCATTTCAGAATTAGGATTTCTCAACCAGTAATAGGTTAAAAGCCTCAATGACAAGGGCAACAATATACAAGAACAGATGGAGAATGTGACCGAAGTGAAAATTCTAAGAAAAAAATAAATCCACATAGACTTGAACCCACCCTTTTTAGAAGACACAAAAAACACAATCAAATAAGCAAATGTGGTGCCATCCCTAGCATCTCTGAGATATGGAGCCCTCACTCTTCCTAAAATATCACCTCATACAAATTATCGTCTCACACAGTTATAAGAGACGCTGGGGGAAAAACCTAGTCAATGAACCAGCATCAATATGGATACAAGATAGTGTGTGTGCCCCTCTGTGGAAAGGGTGGTACTATAACCTGACTGAGCCCCGTCTAAGTGGGCAATGGATCTGGGAAGAAGAGCTCATTCACATTGCGATTTCGTTTTCTGTTTCGATACTTGGTTTATCTACATTCTCTGATGATTGAATTTCTTCTAGGCAAGGTGTACGCTGTCCGCTCAACCTACCAGATGCCTCGAAATGCTGTGGAGAATCAAAAGCTAGTCACTGTAAACCAGTCTTTAAAAATGGGAAAATTGGTTGACTAAAAGTCAATTCACCTTTCATTTAATTTGAAAATAAAGTTGTCTCAGATTAATATTTATCTCCAAGTAATTTTAATTGGCACTGGTGGGAATTGAGGCATCTTGGGTTTGCCTCTTCCCTTAGTTGATTATGACAGAACTGGGGTGTTCATCCAATATTCATTTCCCAGCCCTCTTTACATCCAGCCAGTCTGTGTGACTGGCTAACAGGCAGTACACAGAAGTGGTATGGATCCCTTTTAAACAAAGATAGTGCAGAAAACGTGAGTCCTTTATGTGCTTTTTCTCTTTGACAAAGGCACGGCAAAGCCTTTGTCAGCGGGATCACTAAGCTTCTGTGAGCAAAGCATCACTCCATCTCCCTCCATGCCTACAACTCCACTGGATGTGGAACATAAGCAAGAAAAACCCTTGTCTAAGTCACTAAGACTTCAGAATTCATCTGTTACTCTAGCATCATTTAGCAAAACTTGCACGATACAGTAAACCTAAAGCAGCTAGGGTTCTTGTTTTGTTTGCCTTGCTTGAAGTGAGAAGGAAGCTGCAAATGCAGTCTCCCTGATTCAGGAGATGTAGAGTAGAATAAGTCATACACTATTTCATGAGCAGAACTCTTGTATGTGGATGGAAAATGTATGCTCGCATTTTGTACCTGAACACTATCTACAGAATGTTCTATTGGAGAAAAAAAGTTATGCTAGAGATAGGTTGTAATTATTTCAATACCAGACTAGCTCCTACTAATCAGAATAATAAACTCTAATCTAGCTCGACTAGCCTCAGGCTACTTTTGCAAATGCAGAAATTGTATTTTGAGTGTATTTATTTTATTCTTGTTTCTGATATATACTCAAAGGCATTAACTGACTTGCATGACTACCCACAGATGAATGACAAACAAGGCATTTTATTGCAAGTGATTAGCTATTAAAACAATACACAGTTTTGGACATTTCAGGAAGTGAGAAAAAGCTGTTCTTCAATTGTTAAAGTGTTGGCCTATGCCAGGAAAAGAACGCTGTGTGTGCAGAGGAGGATGATAGGCTAGGTGCGGGATGCACTCACGAAGAACCTATTACGAGTTTCTTTAGCTCTAGTGCTCTGAATAGTACATAAAACTTTCATGAGTACATGAGAATTAAAAGCAGATTTTTGTCAAAGGACATTTTAAATGATCCAACAGTTAGTTTTCTCAGTACGTTAAAGGATGAAATACTTAAGAGTGGATGCAGTGCTGTTCGTTATCATTAACCAATACACTAATTGTAAAATAGCCTGTCAATAAAGAGATCAAATCAACTTTTACTTCTGTTCTTTCTACTTTCCAGTCCAGTGATGTACAAAAACAAAAGGAAGCAGGTAGTGTACATATTGAGAGAGAAATATTACAAATCCAAATAGAATCTAAATAATTGGTACTATTGCTGGGCATAGTGGTGCACGTCTGTAATCCCAGCACTCAGGAGGCTGAGGCAGGAAGATCTTTGTGAATTTGAGACCAGCCTGGGCTATAAAGTGAGCTCATGGCCAGCCCGAACTGCATAGTGAGACCTTGTCTCAAAAAGATCCCCCCCCCAAAAATTGGTACTATTGAAATAACTGCTTCATTTGTATTATAACTGACATATCTAATACAGAGAGGTATTTCTAAATATATTCATGTAATTAGAATTTTACAAGCTAGGATTTTCAAACCATTTGCTTCTCAGTAGTTAAATCCTTTAGTTTTATAATAGGTTTGAAAGATATATATTATGCTAAGTAAGCACTTCAACATAAATTTATGAGTCAAAATATAAAAATATTCAAAGAGAACATTGGAATCTATAATTCAGCTGCTTCTAACTATAAACATTAAGTGCAGTCAACCATTAGTCACAATGAGGGAAGAAGCATTTTTTAATTTTAAAGATAATAAAAACAATACAGAATTTCAAAACAAGATGATAGGAGATTAACAATGGTTATTATATTGCATACTGTTACATTCAAAGTAGTTGTTCAGATGACCAGATATAGGCCTGTAAGATTGATCAAGCAGTATAAGCACTAACAGTTCCTTTCAATGAACTAATAGAAATTAGTAGTACGATTATCTTAGCTATCTTGCGTGTATGGATTCCAGTGCTTTCCATGAATGGGGAAAAGCACTGGACGTGAAAAGGCGAGGCACTCACAGTGACGTCCTACTGATGGGAGAGTTGACAAAACAGACAACCACAGGCAGGGTGCAGGAAGAAAGGCCCATCAGAGGGGTTCTAGAAATCCTTAGGAAGAATACCGAGCCCAGGCTGGGCTAGGCGTGATTAGAAAAAGATCAGTGGGATCTAGCTAAGAGAAAGATAATTATTAGCACACTGTAGAAAGAGGGTAAGTATAGTCCCTGCAACATGGATTGGGAAAGAGTGAGTAAAGTTAGGGACCTGTCCAGGCTGCGCCCTGGTATGGCATTGAGCAATATAGCAGAATTGCCCAGTAGCACTTTCTACCCTGCGATGTGCCCACATTCTCCTCTCTGATGTGATAGCCACTAGCTTCCTGTGACCAACCAATTCAAACTGAGCAAGTGTGAATGAAGAATGGAATTTCAAACTTTACTTTTGTACATTTAAAAATGCATCTTAACAGGCACCTCCAGTTATTGGCCGTCCTAACAAACAGAGAAACTATAGATTATGAGCTGCTGGAACGTGAGATAGGACCCGAGGCTCACTTGTGGAAGAGTTTCACCAGCCTTGCTAAGTGATTTGGATTTGAGCCTGAAGGTAAAGAAAAAGGAGTTAGTGGGAAAGAATGTTAAGTCAGTTGCGATACAATCAGATGCTTCAGGCAGCTGTGTTTAGGATGGTGGAGAGCCTGGGGCTTGAGGCAGAGACAACAGATAAGCTTTAGAGTAACCCAGTTGATAAAGGAATAGGAAGACAGAGGCAGGGGGTATGAAGAGGAGAGAAGGGTGATTGGATATGGAATTTAGGGATAATATGAAGAGCGACTTTCTGTGTGGACCAGACATGTAGGAGGAAGACCGTATAATCACCAACGTGCACAGTACAGTTTAGGAAGAAAGGAAAGGACATCTTTGTTTTAACAGTATGGAGTTCAGGTTGACTGTGGAACAGGGAAAGAAAATATGTTCGGGAGCATTAGGGGGGCACATTAGCAAATAAATGAACAGTACTAGCACCTGGGCGTACTTTGTTTGGTCTTTGTATTCATTGACAACAGAGTCATAAAAATCTGTTAACATCTTACAACCTCAAAGTATTTGTTTAATTAAATACATTCAATATATTGTTACATGTAGTGGAATCAGAATCTTAAAATATTAGCAAGTTTTACTTTAAGCATCAGTTATCATTGTACAATATTTTGAAAAGCATCAAGTTATCCTAACTTGGGGGCTAATTATACTTTGAATCAAATTTTTGAAATATCACAGTGTCTTTCTCAAGGTGCATTCTAATAATCAATGATGTTCTACATTAAACAGGTTTAATTTTAGTAGAGTGTGAATGTTCCTTTATTTCCCAATGAAATAAAGATTTGCTTTCTTATAACCTTTTTCTCACCATAAAAGAAAACACCTTTTTTGGTTCCAAAAACCATTCTAGAAACTAACTTAAATCCACTCTAAATTTCTATAGATAATGATTGCGCCTTATTGCAAAAGATGCAAAAAAATAATAAAATAGAAAAGAATCACGAGTTCTAAACCATATGTATTTTAGTGCTTTAAACCCATATCTGACATCTAAAGAAAAATCTCTTATGGGAAGTATATTTTACTAAATGCATTTAAATTTATTCACAAATAATAAAGTGATCATTGGTTTAAAATGGCTGTTTTGGATCTAAATGTTATTTTTCAAATGATATGCATACATCTTTGTAATTTCACACCAAATATCTAGTCCTTTTATGTGCTTTCTTTAAAAATACCATGTATACTTCAAACTTACCACTTGGCTATAACCAAAAAGTTGGTCTGGGTAGGCAGTTTGGTACTGAAAGTCTACTTTTACCATAGAAACAAGGCTGTAAATGTAGGAGAGACCCCCAGCTGAGGCCTGTGTGCCTCACAGGCAGAGCTGACAGCTCTGCAGGAGCAGAGGCCTTAGGGACCCCTGGACCTGGTGGGCTGAAGCAATGACAAACGCAGGAAGCCGCTGAAGAGGAGGAAGAAAACTAACCTGAATGGTGCCAATGAAAAACACAAGGTCTGGCTCTGTGGAAAAGGTTAAAAAAAAACTTGAAATGGTGAGAAAAGATGAGGAGTAATGGTGTTTTCAATTTCACTTTCACTTTAACCCTCTGGTGACTTTTGAGGGACAGAAATCCAGAGAGAAGGTGAAGGTGTAGCAGAGCTTGCTTTCTTTTTCTTTCGCCTCCTGTTCTTCCCCTTTCAGAGCTGGCCTGTTTCAGCTACTCTCCAACAGTAGCCCCCTGCCTATTCCCTAAATCTATGAGGCTACATCATGTGCAGATAAAAGACTACATACAATTGAAAAAGAACTTCAAAAAACAAAGGCTACCTAGCGAATTGTTTTCTGTAGATAATTATATCAGGCCCTGTCTTTCAGAACAACTGCATGCTATGGCCACACAGCTGTAATGAAGAGATCACCCTGGGACGTGAAAAGTCTTCTTCTCCTCTGGGATTAGATGTAGATTTGCCTTCTTCCAGAAAGGTTTCAGAACTCCAGAGCAGAGAAGCAGCAGTCAAGTGCTGCAAAAGGAATTGTCTTCATCTCCAGTTTTGATAGCCTGGAGAAAAGGTGCCTGTGCAGGAAACTGGGTTTGCAAACAACGAACATCTTTTGTGTTCCTTGTTGGCAAAGCAATTGATTCTAGTTAGAGATTGGCTGTGTGCCACCATGCACGCAGTTTTTCTTTTTCTGTTCTGAAAACTAAGGTAGGAAAAGCTGCACCTGAAGATTTTTTTTCTTCGTTATTATAGCTGACTTGACTACATTCCTTTCTTCCTGACACCTCCTCCGCCGAAACTAACTGTATGCAATTTGTAGATCACATTTTATAATCATAAAATAAGTGTCAAAAATAAAGTTTTTAAGGTATTTTTTAACCTACAAAACAATCTTTTATATTCCTTCCACCTGGTGTGATTGTTGCATATCTTTTCTCTTCAAAGAAAGAAACCAAATGGAATCTTTGTGCTATCAACACAATGGTAATTGGGGTGGTTATTCAAATATTATAATGCTAATGTAGGTCTAACAAAGATGCACTACACCACAAGAATAACTCTTGAGGAACTCACAGAGGAAGCCCACAACAAACATTAGATTTTATTGTTTCCTTTAATAGAAGCAAAAATAATTTAATGTTGTTTTATTTAAATTTCAATTAATTTTATTAAGAAGGAAATAAACATCTACAATCAATACTGTATTTATTACTTCATTCCAGGTCCTCTGGAAACTTTTCTATGGAAAGTGTTATGCAAATAATTTCGTATTAGATATAGTCTAGTAATCGGCTTTGGTGTAATGAACACTTGGAAAGTGACAGGAACCTGCTGATGAGGCACTGAGGGCTGAGGTTGCAAGATTGAAACTGGTATGCACAGTGAAGGGTGACCCTGCTCCCCTGGGGTGGCTCCCAGGCTCACATGGTGCTCATTCTGAGCTGGGAACGGGGACAAATTCTGAGCCATGTTCATCCTGAGTATGCATTCAGCTGTCTTGGTTTGGGTTGGGGAAAGTCCATGTGTGCCCATGGAAGGAAATCCAGGAGGAGGTAAGCTACCCCCTGGAAACAGGAGGATGTCTTTTGAGTTATTTCACACACTGGGGGAGACATCAGTGTTTCTCCTTTGTGATAATGGAATAGGTTCTGCAAAATAATCGTTTAAGTTTATCTTCCAAAATGCAATTTCCCAAAAACAAGTGCTGTAAATTCAAGCAAGAGGCCAAGTAGAGGAGGCTGCAGTTGTGGTACAGATTATTGCTACCAGTGTCAAAGGGCCCTTCATCTTAGCAACTATCCAGATATCAATAGAGGACCTTGTTAAGGAGCAATTAGCTCAGGATGTTTAATTAAATTATCATACAATATTTTGAAAACATGGCATTAATTGCAAAATCTTTTAACTATAAGATTATTGGATCATATTAGGTCTTAGAGAATTTGACATTTGAGAAAACATATTTTCCACTGAAAGTTTTAACATAACCATGCAGAAACACATATTTCTGAAACATTCCTTACAAGAAAAGCTAACCATTAAAAGCTAAGTACCCAAGCCTAAGAATGCTTTGTATTGGGATGGCAGCAACTTCATTATTTGGAAACTAGTTTAGGGCAAAAAGATGAAACTATGTATTGAGTAAAATTTTATTTCCCAATAGACAATAGTGAACTGAAAAACTCAGTAACATTTTTGAAAACTTAAAGAGGAGGATTGGAACAGCTTAATTAGGACTGCTCATGAATAACTGAAAGCTAACCTTGTGGACTTCTTCTTTTATCTTTCTGCTAGCCAATTAACCTCTACCTTCAAGGACAATTTGTTTTATTTTAAAGAAATACATTAATAAAAGGGTATAAAATAGAATAAGAAAATATGACCCATTGTTTTGGTTGGCACTTACGCATTATTATAATTTTGGTCTATTTACTTTTGGGGTTTTTTGTGTTTCTATTCATACATATTTAAGATCTATTCATCCACATACCTCAAGATTTTGTTTTCAGCTTTTTATTGTTTCCATATCTTTTAAAAATCCTTTTACATTGAAATACATTTAATTAAATATTTCTTTTGTTCTGATGATAAAGTTAGCAAATACTCTTTGTTAAAGAAAACTTATACACAGTAAAATGTATATAATAATAAGAAGGAATTTATTAGATTAGCTTATATGATGGGATGCTAAGGAGGCCCACTATGGCATCTTCAGATTGGATAGCCTAGAAAACCAGTACAACCACTAGAAAAGCCAGTAGAGCCTTACTCAACCCAAGAATTTGAAAGCCTCAGAATAAGAGGGACATAGTCACAGGCTAAGGCTGAAGAATCTTAAGGGTGAAGGTAGCAGCCAAAGCTACACCTATTCAAGAAGAGTTGATTGTACACCATTCCCCCTTCTTCCACTCTGTTTCCTGCCTATTGGATGATACTGCCCACATTCAAGGCCCAGACACACTCATTGCCTCCGATAATACATGCGCAGACATACACAGAAATGTGTGCTGAACTAGCTTTCTAGGTGTCTCTCAGTCAAGTCACAAGGACAAACAAAAATAACTATCACTCTTTGAGAAAGTATATGACCAACTAAAATGACCATTGATTCAATGATAATTAGGGTAACCACATTTTGATGCATAGCCTTTTCATCTGCTGTTCATAGAAATCCGGTCTTCCAGTCCGATGCATTCTGGTAGGAGCTAGGTCATCCCAGGCTTATGTAATTTGTACCAGGAATATTGCAGTGAATAAATCTAAAAGTCTTTGTCCTCATGCAACTTGCATTCCAATGAGAGAAACTATTTCCTAAAATAAGTGAAAAATAAGCCAGGGTGTAGTTTGTCAGATTCTGAGAAGTGCTAGGGATGAAGAGAGTGAAAGTAAAGAATGTGGACTGAGGGGTTCCGGGGAAGATGGCGACCAGGTGAGCAGCAAGGGAGCGAACCTCCTTAATAAACACCACCAGCTCGAGACAGACTTGGCAAGCGTGAATACCGGGACCTCGGCTGGGAAGTTTAGACTGGGCGTATTTCTCTGAGATGCCGGGGGAGATGTGGTAGGGCGGACCAGCCTGCCGGGGCGAGACGTGGGAAAGCCCCAGTCGCTGGGAGCCAGGGACGATC
>PVLD010009988.1:0-73415 GCA_004027595.1 Dinomys branickii | reverse complement strand
TATCCTTGGACTCTCACCTTGGGAAGAGATATAGCTGCCTCAGACTATACTATAACATACAGGGGTGTATACAAACTGCCATGGTTGGAGGTGGGAAAGCACATATGCTCACAGCAGACCGCCTGGCTCCACCCTGTCGTCGTGCTATGGGTGGGGGCGGGTCCAGACCATGTGGCTCCAGCATTACCGTTCCCCACCCCTTGCAGCTGGGCAATGGGTCTCCGAAGCTGAAGCTGCGAATGCCGAAATGAGGGCGTGGGCCAGGGGTGTGCTTGGAGCGGCAACCTCCTTCCTCCCTGAGAAATCACTTTGAAGATACTAATATATAATACAGCAACCATTGTTAATTTCTTACCAGTTGTCTGTAATTCAGTATTGCTCGTATTGTTCTTAGGTTATTCTGTAAATGCTTGTCTGTTTGTTAGTATGTTTTTCTTCTTTTATTTTTAAAATAAATTTTAAAAAAATAAGAAAACACAATTTAAAGCAAAAAGAAATAACCATTTTTGTTAGCTACCTCTCTGAGGACTGTTTCCCCCAGATATCTCACAGTCTATCCTATTCATCATCTAATAAAGTAGATTTTTTTCTTATTTTAAAAATTGAGCATCGTTTCAAAATTTATATACCTCAAGATGGTTTAAATTTATGTTTTATTCTTGGTGGACAGGAAAATCAGTTTACTTCCTGTTGTAGTTCTTTTTCTGGTTGCTGAGACACAATACTTGACCTCCAAATTTAAAGGAGGAAAAGTTTATTTAGCTCACAGCTTGTAGAGGTTTCAGTTCATAGTTTTATGGCTCCAAGGCAGAGCAGATTGTCAAAGGAGAAATAGTTCATAGTTCATGGTAGGTAGAAGGCAGAAGACAGCCAGGCAGAAAACAGCAAGCTACAGGTGACACGTGGCAACACTAGCCCTTCTTCCACCCCTTGTATTTTATCCAGGCTACCTTCCCTAAGCACAGGTAGTGCTCACACCCAGGGTGCGATACCCTTGATCCTGCCCAGAACTATGCCACAGCAATCAGTGGACTCATTTAGTAATCACACACCCTTGATCCCAGCATCACAGACTCTGGATCTAGCCACCTCCGAGAAGCCTCACCTATGAGTACACAAGGATTTGGAGGGACATCTGGATGCAAACCATAACACTTCTACTCACTTAACACGATGTTTTAATTTTCAAAATGGAGATAACTTAACCCGTAATTTTAGCAGAGACATGATTGTTGTCCCAAAATCTTTTTACTCTTATAGATAATAATATCTTCCCTATAACTAATACCTCCAAGAGGCCAACCTAGTAGTCTAGGTGGATAATTTCATTGAAAGTCTACTGGGCCATGGGTTTTATACTTGGGAACAGTTTTATTTGTATTACTTAGCATAGTAAAAATGAGTGTATTGTAGCTGGCATGTAGTGGTTAAGGTTTCAGGCCCTCTCTTGCTCGGGTATACCTATGTGAAGTCAGAAAAATGATATCAGTGCTCTTAGCTTTATTTTGCTTTTCAGCAAATGGTGAAGACACTGGCATAATGTGGGGTTGTGAGGATTAAATAAAACAAACGGTGTCTCTGACCCTTTTGTTGCCTTTGCAACATCCCATTGGCAACCTCTGAATTTAGCCACAACTCATTGGACAATTTTGGCTCATGCTGATCCAGATTCCACCCAAATCACTGCATATACCAGTATTCTTTGCCGCAGGGCTTTCTCCAAATCATAGAAATTCCCTTGTCTCTGTCCAGGGGAAACCAAGAACTACAGATGAAATCACCATTTACCAGGGGTAGTTGGTAGCCAGTGAGACTCCCAACCTCCCGTTGTCTAGAAGAACAATTCTGGAAGTCATTCTGCATGCTTCTCAGAAGTCTTGGCATGATAAAGACCTTGCTGCCAAAATCAACCACCTATGCAAAGGATACTTTATTAACTTTCTTTTCTTATCTTATTCTCTTTCCTTCACAAGGACTCATTCCTAGAAGTGGTTGTTTTAATTTGTGTTCTAAAGAAAACAAAACTGTGGAATATAAAGCACTGTAGTCAGCTTTCAGTGAAAGTTGTCTATAGCTCCTAATAGTAATCAAATGATGACATTCTTCTTTTGTACTATATTGTGAGCTAGAGTTCCGTATTACTTTAAAGGATAAAGGAACTTTCTCATTTCTTCTTTTGAGGGATAGACTTGGGCTATAGTTTATTTTTCTCATCTATATCCAAACAGCTTACTACCCTGTACAGTCTTCATTTCACCAAGATAGAGATTTACTAGGAATCTGGTTCCTTCATCCCCAGGCAGAGGCAAGGAAACCACGCAAATTCAGGGAAGCAGGTTGTATCAAACACCTGTTCAAGTTTTCATATTTTATTGTTGCTTCCACAGCATGAAAGAGACTGGATTCATCATTGCCACTGGCAAATGTTACTATTTGTTGAGCACCCACGTGCCCTTCTACTTCAGAGACGCAGGCCATCACTGACTTTTTGTGTAAGTGCTTTGCAGAAATTCCTGTGTATCACAGCTGAAGCTATCTTCCCAGCTCATCTCAAACATGTACATTTCATCTTCAATGACAAGAGATTTTAAGAGGAATTTAGACACACTTCCTCATGAAGCAGTTTGAGAGTTTTGAAATTTATGGGGCTGAAAGGGATGTGTTATTACTGTGGAAAGAATATTCCTAATGCTCTTCCGTCTCCAAATTTTTAATTTCCTAAACTTTTTCTTGGTTGAAGCTTATGAAATTTGATTGGTTCTTGATGGACTTAGACAGTTGTGATGTGGTTTACAAAACCATTTCTTTTTTTTTTTAAACATTACTCTTCAAAATAATAAGGAAAAACCTATTTCTTTTGTTGGCTCTTCTGGATTTTAATGTGCAAGTATTGTTTGCTTGATTCTTTGTCAGTCAAGACCACCCACAATTAAGTTAGGCATTTCTCTGTCTGGTCTAATAATACTTTACACTTATGTAATTATAGTTAAGTTAAATTGAAGTATTTTTTTGCCTTTTCTCCCCTAACCTCTAAGTTTCTTAAAGAAAACGTTTTTCTTAGTTTTTAGTCTCTGACACATAAAGAACCTTTATGAATCTTGGTGTTATGTACACATTATATTTAGTTCAGATTCACAAATTCCAGTGTACAGCTTCTCTTTGTGACAAAAGGACAAGTGTTAAATAGGAGGTCTTATAAACTGATCACTCATATTTATAGAAACATTTCATTTCTGGAAGGTATTTTCTATGTAATGTAACTGATAGAAATAAACATTACAAAAAAGACAATTATCAAAGTTACAACTGACTAGCAGTAGGTAATTTTTTGTATAATGCTTTAAGCATTGAAAATAATGTAAAACATAATGGTAGATAATATTTCTAGCATCTGTTTCATGCATTGTGCTAAGTCCTGTGCATGTAGTTCCTTATTTGTAATTCACAGTGATTCTAGAAGCTGAGTGCTTTGCTCAGGTTAAATATTGACTTGCTAGAGTTAACATAGTCTGTAAAAGATGGATCTGGTAGTTCACTAGAGTTTGCCTGACTCAACAACTTATGTTAAACATGGCATAATTTGTCTTATTTCTTACCCACTATCTCATTTCATTCTTACTGCCTAGTGGGCATTAATTTCTCTCTTTTAGGGTCAGGGAAACTGAGACTGAGGAATGGTCAGCATTTACCCTTAAACCTCTTGCTAGGAGGGGCAGTTTGGGCATTAGTCGTCACTTTGTCTCATTTTTGCTGCCCTATAACTGCCCTTCCCCCGATTTATATACTGTTGAAAACCTCAAGGATTCATGTACTACACATCTGTACTATACCTAAATGAAACTTGGCTGGGGATTGTCTTAGACCAGTTTCTTCAGAAAGCAGAGCCTCAGGCACAAGCCATGTGGTAACATAAAGAGGGGAAAGCAATTTTGCGGAAGTGGAAGTCAGGTGAAACAAAAATTAAATAGGGAAGGAGAGGGGGCAGATACAGGGGATCCACTACCTAGTGTCTTAGCTGCGAGCTGCTTTGTAAATGTGAAAGGCTGATTTAGGGGATGTTTCCAAATGTCTATATGGAGACTTTTTGTTAAATTTTCAAACTTGGAAGGGCAGTGAAAAAGAATGTTTATACAGATTCTCATCTGCTAGTGTCTAAAGCTATTTCCACAGTATGTCAAACTGCCCCACACTTTTGGATTATTCCACTCCTGCCTTTTGCAGTAGTTCTCTTGGGGAGTCCTCAGGAAAGCCCAATTCTAAAATATTGGAAGGATCCATGAAACAAGTTAGAATATATGAGTGAACCCATGAGCAGTCTCTGTCTGGCCCCCTGGAGTTTAGAGGTTTACGGATACCAAGTAACCAGTCAGGCCTTGCTTAAGCACTGAACCAGTCCTCATGAGCAGCAAGAGGAATGACTGATGTGTGGTAAGAAGTGTGAGGCACAGTCAGGCTTGCACAGATCATTATCATAACCCAAAAAAGCTCTGTAGTGTGTTTATTTGATAGGAAGAGATGTTGGTAGATTGTAGAGTATCAGAGATGCTCTGAATGCTGCGGATCTCCTTAGGAGAACAACTGTTCTTGTCCTCTCAGGACTAACTACTGTTTTCTGGAGTAGCTTGGAAAAGAATTCGGAGTTTACTTCTAAAAACCCTGGAACACACATGTGAAAATATCGTGTGGTTTCTCTGGTGGAAGAAACTGAAAATGTAAGTAAGAACCAAAATAGAGAACCAATATTGGGAAATGGAAGAAATGTTCAAAGAGAAGGAGAACAAGGGAGGGTGGAGAGGGAAAGGAAAGAAGGGACAAGGAAAAAAATAGAAGGAAAAGATGGGAAGCAAAAAACGGGAGGACAGTGGGAAAAAAGAAGCAGCAAGATATATCATGTACAGGGACAAACTCCCTATGATGAATGTTATGATTATGTATATCTAAAATGTACCAATAAGATAAAAAGTTGTGTTTTTTTTAATGTTTTGTCTTTTTGAGACAGGGTCTTGCTATGAAGTTCCGGCTGGCCTTGAGCTTACTTTGTAGCCCAGGCTGGCCTTGAACTTGCAACAATCCTCTTGCCTCAGCCTCCCAAGTGCTGGGATTACAGGCGTGCACCGCCACACCCTGCAAGATAAAAAGTTAAAAAAAATAAATTGAAAAGTAAAGCAAAATTCTGTACCTGGGTTTTATTAAAAACAAGTGGATGTACGCATTTCAAAATTATATTAGGTAGTGTTGAATTTTTACTTAAGGAACAGTTCACGTTAAGCAGGCACTCAAGATTGTCACATAATATCTCTACACTTCTAAATCATCAGGTGTCCCATATGAACCAGGATTCATCGCTCCTAGAGGGTCTCAGTATGTGTTATGGTTTAGATCTAAAATGTCCCTCAAATCTTATGTATTTGTAATTAATTCAGTCATAGGAAAATTGCACTCATTCATTGATTCACCAATAGCTGAAATTGCTGTTAGGCAGAGGAGTCTGGGTAGAGCTGGATCACAAAAGACATGACTTGGAAGGGTGTATTCTTCTCCCTGACCTCTCTCTCTCTCTCTGCTTTCTGGATGCCTTGGAATAAGCAAATGTCTTCGTCCAGAACCTTTTACCATGCTGGTTCTGCCTTGGAGGCAGCTGACTTCATATAGAACCCACTAGAAACTATGAGTCCCCAAACAACTCTTTAAACTACTGGTGTTGAGTATTTTGTCCCAGTAATAAGGAAGTGACTTACCACGGAAATAGTACCATGACTAGGGTGAGACCTATGTGGTTCAGAGGCCTTTGGAAATGTTTTACAGGGGATTTTTGGAAATGTTTGGAGATGCCAGCCTGAGAAACCTTAAGATGCTGTAAGAAAGATTGATGAGAGATTTTGGTTGGAGCTCAAAACGCCAGAATGCTGATAGGAAATGCAGACAGTGAAGGATAGGCTCAGCAGGCTTCAGTTGGGAGCAAGACTCCACTGGCAGTTGGCCTAGGGGCTGTGTTTGTTACACTCTGGAAGAAAATTTACGTATTTTCTCATGTTGTGAGACTTTGTGGGAGACTGAGATGAAGAATGGCAGGCTAATTAGTCTGGCAGAGGAAATTTCAAGGCAGCACAATGTTCAAGCTGTGGCATGAGTATTGTTGGCCAAATCTGCAGTCACAGTCAAGAGCAAACAGCAGAATCAACAATTAAAAAGTTTCTACTGTTGGTGGAAATGAAGCACCTTCAAAGTTATGGCAGTGAACCTTAGAGTGAAGCTGAAAGTGCAGTGGAGGCCTTGGGAAGTTAGAGATTCCTGGAACATGGAATATCTGTTGAGGAAAGCCACAGGCGGTGAGTGAAACCACCCAGAGAGAGACCGTGAAGGGTGTGACTGACAGTACTGTAAAGTCAAAGCTTCTAAAACCCTTTGTAGTTTATATTACAGCACAACTTGTTCTGGGTGATAAACACAAAAGTATAAAATTTAATATTTGACACTTTTTTTTGCTTTAGATCAATTCTTTTTTACCCACCCCCATTCTTCCCTTTCTGAATGGGAATGCTTACTCTATGCCATTGTAGGTATGTTGGAAGTATTTAACTTTCTAGTTTTTAAAATCATATATGGCTCACAGCTAAGAGTTTGCCTTGGTTCTCAGAGAAATCTTGGCACTTAGATTTTCAGGGTGCTGGAACTGTTATGAATGTGGTCACTCTTAGAGATTGGCTAAATGTATTTTGCATGATGAGATGGACATGAGTCTTTGGGGGGTCAAGAGTGGTAGGTTATGCTTTAGATTTAAATATTCCCTCAAGTCTCATATGTGGAAGATGATTGGATCATGGAGAGGCTATACTGATCAGTGGATTCATCTGTTGAGTTCAACTGCTGAATGAGTTCCTATTATGTAGTCTTTTATTGGCTGTGAGTCACTGGAAGGGTATATTCTTGTCTCTGGCTCTTCTCTTTTCTCAGTGCATCCTGGCTGCCATGAAACACGTAGCTGTCTTCTGCCCTGGCTTCCCATGTTATTTCTGGCCTACACTGTACTGAATCCACTGGAAAATGTGAGACAAATAAATTTCATCTTTTAAAAGTTGTGGGTGTTGGCTGTTTTGTCCTAGTTACAAGTGACTAATACACTATGACCCACTACACATGCCTGTGTCTCACTACACATGCATGTGAGCTCATGGAGATACCGCTGTTGCCACCAAGCTTGTGATGATGTAGTAGTCCTTCCTTCAAGAAGATTAAAAGCCTGCCCCTTTCTGCCTACGTGCTACACGTTCTATCTACAAGGTCATCAAAAGCATTATGCAGCAAACTGTGGTTAAAAGAACTTTTATGTAACTTTTACATAATAATTTAAAAATGTTTAAATTTCATACTGTAAGGCACAAGTGTCAAGTTTACCATGTTCTCTTGCTAAAATACAGCTAAACATGGATACCTTTTGAAGGTCTTTGAGTCAGAAGATAAGGAGTTGGGGCATTTTTTAAATAGAACTATTCCATACCAAGGAAGAAAGAATAGGATGGAATTCAGTTTGAGGACAAAGCATTGTTCAGCAGAAGGGAAGAGAGATTTGCTTTTCAGGGTCACACCATCCCCATCATTCTAGACTCTGAGTCCAGTGCAAGCAGATGCCAAGTCATAGGTGCTGTCAAAACTCGTGATCTCAAGGGCTGGGAAGTGGTACATGTCTCATCCAAGCGGTGGTGGTCATTGTGTGATGAGCAAGGGCAACAATTCTGGCAGCAAGAGCAGAAATAGCCAGTGGAGTCATCCACCACGTCCCCAACATCTGGCACTGGCACCACTGGCACAGATATTAGTGTCCTTGGCCTCCAACACCAGCTGCCTTGGCCCACTTCTAGTAGCCTTAGTAGCACCAGTGGGTAGTGAATAGCTGGGATCATACTTTTGCTAAGGAAAAGAAGAGTCTCAGAGGCAGACAGTTTTCATACAAATGCCAGTTCTGCCTGACCTTGCTCCAGTTATGAACTCTCCAGACTTCAATTTCCTTTTATAAGGAGTTTGATAATAGGACTTGCCTCTGGGGCTTGTGTTGAGGACTGCATGAGATAGGGTTTGACCAGGCAAAATATTTAGACCCCTGTAGATGCCTGGTAAATAATAGTAGAGATTGTTAAGGAGTATTTGTTATATGAAGCAGTATTAACATTTTTGTTGTTATATGGTTCAGGTAAAACTATAGGCCCCAATGATACACTTTATAGTTATAAAATGGATAGAGCTTAAGGGTTCTAGAGGCAGATAGCCTGGAATGTTATTGAGTGTGGTTTTCTGTGTCCTTGAAGACAGGTGAGTTGAATATGAGGGAGTGCTGACTGTGCCTACCACTGCCTTTAATGGTGATGGTGCTGGTACAATTTTAGGTCCACTTAGCTGCCTAAAGAAACTTGCTCTAGAAGGCAAAAGGGACTGAATCAGGGATCTCTATGTAAAGAGCTATACCATACATATGATATAGGTTTCAAGGCTCACTGTGTCTGCTATGACTGCTCCACATTGCTGTTGTAGTACAGAAGTTTTCATAAGGAATATGTAAAAGAATGAATGGGGCTGTATTTCAACAAAACTTTATTTATGTAAACAGGTTGTGAGCACATTTGGCCAATGAGCTATAGTTTACCAATCCCTAGAGAAGTTAAAGCAGTAGCATAGCTAGACCGAAATAGAACTTCTTTCTATCTTTTATTCATAAGATACCAGAAAACAAACCCCTTCCACTTCTCATACTGTGCCATTTCCTTTCTCTGCCATTAACATTTCATTTTGACTTTACAACTCTTTAACTGCATGTAGCATTTACATAAGACAGTAAAGAATAGTGATGTATTCATTATTTTTTATTACCTGTAAGATGAAGGAAAATGAAATGTACTCACTAGCTACCACAGTCAACTGCTAAAATTATATGATCTTCATTCACTGATAGTATATAAAATGATATAAGAAATACATATTCCATTATTGTATAAACATAATGTATGGAACTCATAATTACTTATAACAGTAGATCCCAATTCATTCTACAAGAGATGCGAAGCAAAGCAAAGACTGAAAAATCATGTCCTAGCCATGATATAGTCTTCAGGATTGTGTTCAGTATGCACATTTAAGCGAAAACAAGTCACGAAATTTAACATCAGGGGAATATTCTTATACTAGTTGACTGAATATCTAACTAGTTCCTCTTTCTTTATGAAATACTTAGGGTGGATGTTTGTCAATAGAGCAGTGGGGGAAACTTCAAGTACTACTGATATGAGCTCTCACAAACCCTGTTGTAACGCATATGTTTACACATCTACACAATACTCACAGACGCTTACCCACCATATATATTCATTATACACTTGACCAGTGTTTATTTGTGTGCATATATTGTGTATATACTCACAAATATACATACATGTTCATATTTTTGAAGCTCTGTTGTTTTGATCTTCACTTATTTCATCTCAGATTATGTCAAAGACAAAAAAATAAAATAAGAAGACAGCTCAGACATCAGTATCTGCCTTGTTGTCATTGGATTGCTCTGCCAATGCAGAGAGCCTACAGCTAAATGTGACTCTTTACAGAAGTCTTTCTACAGGGTTGGAGGTGTACCTCAGTGTTAAAGTCTTATCTAGTGGAGTTGAGATCCTGAGTTCAGCCCCCAGTACGGAGGGAAACACAATCAAACCTAAGAAAGCAAAACCACCCTGCTGTAAAATAAGTTGGAATATGCAACATCTCCTCCTTCATTCCTGCTCATGTATCCTGTCTCCTGCTTTCCTACTTCTCCACTTCTAGTCAGTTAACTGTTTTCTTCCTGCTATGCAGCCCTTTTAGTTTACTGGTCTTTCCCCTATATTGAGACTTTCTTGATTTAAACAAAAGTTCAAGCGTATGCAGACTTCGCACGTTATCATTAGGAACGCAATCATTTGTAAAATGATTTGTAGGTCTCAGTTCAGAAACCCATTTTCTACTACTCTTCTATGATGCCTTTGTAGATGCTCATAAGTATTCTGAGGTAGAGAATGAGTTCGTAATAAATCTAACCACTGGGAACTACTTATTTAGGTGATTCAGTCTCAGCTGAATGTTGTGAAACCAAAATAAATTGTGGAAATAAATGATCGGAGGCTCATAGAAGACCAGTTTTCATGATTAATTCCTCATTTCAAATTATTGTACTCATCAAAATGATTTGATTTTTCTCATTATACCTTCGAAATTATAAAATAAATGTGCAGCAGTAAAATATATCCTTTATCAATTTTCCAAAATGAGTTTAATAGAAAACATTTTACCTTAAAATTTTTTATGCTACTTAAAACCGAAAACAAACACAACGTTAAAAGCAGGTAGATGACAATAAGTGTGCCAGATCTGATGATATTGAGCCGAACTGGATTTAGTAATGAAAGGCTAGAAATAAATGTTTCCAAGGCTGGTTTGTTGAAACAGAAAGAATCTAAATATCCCTACAGAAATTCATTCATGGGTTCCTGGATTTAAATAGCCAAAAAAAAAAAAAAAAAAAAAAAAGAAAGACATGTTCTTTTACAGATGGACATGGAGTGTGTCAATCTGAGTTGTCTCCTGTTTTATTCAGCTATCCACAATTTATTCTATTGCGTACCAGGTATTTTTCTGGGCTTTCGGATTAAATAAAGTGAATGGAATTCTTATTGCCTTGAAGCTGACATCAACTTGGGAAAGCAGAAACATGCGTAATACATACATTATTAATACAATGATCAGTCAATCACATAAATGTTAAAAGCTGAGAACAGCCTTCCAAGTTCATTTTAGGAGTTCAAGACTCAGAAGGATGTTTTAAGCATTTGTTGAGGGAGATATTTTCACTGGGAAGGTGATACTTCATCAAAGATGTGAAGTTATTGAGGGAAGGCACAGTGTAAATTTCTGGGGGAGGGACGTTATGGGTAGAATGGGTGGTCAGATCACAGGCGGTGGTGTGGGGAATAGTGAGGAAGCTGGTGTACTATGGTAGGACTTCGGGGTGAAAAGTAACAGGCCGTGTTTATTCATCACTTTCCACTGTCATAGACCCTGCAGTAAATTTTCAGATGTGCAGTTGTCAAACCATTTCTATAACCGTACCTCCCATTTGACAGATGAAGATGGCGTCACAGAGGTTAGTCTAGCGGCCCAAGGTCACAGCAGTGTTGTGTTATAGTTACGGTTTGCTCTTACAGCTTACATTGCTCTTTGACTCTTTCTTTGTATTTTAAAGAAGATAAAAAAATAATACCAGCAACAAAGACAAAAACAAACAACACAAAAACAATAAAAATGTTATAGGATTTCAAAATAGAATGATAGGAATTAACAATGGTTGTTATATTGCATAGTTATCTTCAATGAATTTGCTCTTTGAATCTTATAATTCCTGCAACCCCCCCAAAAAAAATCTGCAGAGTTTCAGCAACCCTCTCAGCATTGCATAAGTAATAAATGCCAGAGATATGATTCAAATCCAGCTCTTTGTTATAAGGCTGATGCTCCTTTATGCTCTGTGTTTCAAGGTGTATGAGCACAGAGAGAAGTAATCTTGTGAAATACCACCCATACACCTGCCCAATAACACCTCATAGATGCAGCTACAAATAAGCAATGTGAGGTTTGATAAATTTTCTAGGGACAAGAATAGTATTATTATAATTTAAAATTTTATTTTTATTAGTATATATTTTCAGTAATGATTGATTTCATTTCTTGTGAGGAGTTGGTACATGTGCATAATACATCTTAATTTTTTTTGCTTCTCCTGTTCTCCCTCTCACCCCTCCCTCTCCATCTCTTGGTCCTCTTCCCCTTTGCAAAATATCTATATTTTGTCCCCTGTTACCTATTTTTTATTTTACTCTTTAATTTATTTATAATGTAGATGTCTCATAGAAGAGAAACTGTAATATTTAAACTTGTGGTTTCACTAATACTATGGTTTCGAAGTGCAACCATTTTCCTACAAGTGACTCAAATTTGCCTTTCTTTATGGGAGAATAGTACTTTATATAAATAGCAGGCTACTTACAATATTTTGCTATTATGAATTGTGCTGCTATAAATATGGATATGCCTATATTATTGTAATATGATGTGTTTAACTCTTTTGGGAAGATACTGAGAAGGGGAACAGCTGGATTTAATGGGATTTCTATTTTTAAGTTTTTGAGGCATTACCATACTTATTCCATAGTAGCAGTACTAGTTTACATTTCCACCAACAGTGTAGAAGGTTTTTATTTTCCTCCCAGCCTCATCAGCTGGAGGATTTCTGGATGATGGTCATTTTTTTCCTGGAGAAAGACGGAATCTCCATATTGTCTTAATTTACATTTCTCTATTAGCCAGAGATATTGACCATTTTTTATGTATTTATTGGTCATGTGTAATTCTGAGAAATGTTTGTTCATTGCAGTTGCCCATTCTTTCATTTCATTTTGGGGTCTTTTATTTCAGAGGGGTCTAATTTTTTTTGAGTTCTTTATATATTCTAGATACTAGTCCTCTAGTATGAAGAGTACCTGGCAAATGGTTTTCCTATTTGTAGGGTGTTTCTTCACTCTGTTGGTTGTTTCCTGTGCTGTGCAGAAACTTTTAAATTTTATATAATACTATATGTTGATTCTTGATGTTATTTCTTCCCCAGTGGGGTTCTGTTTAGAAAGTCCTTGATGTTTATGACTTCAAGAGTTTTACCCCTTTTATCTTCCAGTGGATTGTTTCTGTTTTAATATTTAGATTTTTGATCCATTTAGATTTTAGTTTATTACATTGTGAGAGATATGGGCCTAGATTCAATCATCTGCATATAAATCACTTGTTTTCCCAGCACCATTTGTTAAAGAGGTGGTCTTTACTCCACCTTGTGTTTTTGGCCTATTTGTCAGAGATCAGAGGAATTAATGTGCCTCCCTTTGTTTCTGCATATTTTTCCATTGATCCACATGTCTGTTTTTGTGCCAGCACCATACTATTTTTATCACTGTAGTTTTGTAATGCAACTTCAGATTCTAGATTTTGATGCCCTGTGCTTTGTTCTTGTTGTTCAGTATTGGTTTTGCTGTTCTGGATATCTTCTAATTTCATGTGAATTTTTGGATTCTTTTCTCTAGCTCCATGAGAAATGCTGTTGGTACAGTATTTTGATTGGGGTTGCATTAAATCTATGTATCAGTTTTGAAAGTATGAACATTTTGAGAATACTGGTTCTTCCTACCTAGGAGTAGGAGACATCTTTCATTTTGCTAATATCCTTTTTGATTTGCCTTTGAGAACATTATCAATTTCATCACAGAAGTCTTTAACTTTTTTAGTTCATTTCGGTTTAATATTTTTGCAGCCATTTTGAAGGGTATTATTTTTCTAATTTTTTTTTAGAGAGTTCCTTATTGGTGTACATAAATGCTATTCTTTGTTAATCTTGTAGACTACTACTTTTCTGAATTTTTGTAGTTCTAGGAGTCATTTGGCAGATTTGTGAGACTTCTATGATATATATATTTTAACCAGCAATTGAATTCAGGACCTTGCACTCACCACATAGGTGCTGTACCACTGAGCTATACCCCCAGCCTGCTTGTAAAAGATTATGCTGTCTAAAAGTAAAAATAGTTTGACTTCTTCCTTTTCAGGCCTAGTATTGCCAGCCCAGTCTGTTTTTCCTCCTGGACTGCAGGTCCTCTCAAGGCTTTTGGAGGAGATAATTTCCCACTTCCTGGGATTTAGCTAGACTGCTTGGTTCTTTTCTTTAAGTTGTGCTCCTTTTCTCCAGCTTCAGTGTAGTTTCTTATTTTCTTGTCAGTTCTCTTTCCATTCTCAGAGATTATTTCTTTTTTTCTTCACTGTGCTATTTTCTCCCAGGTACCTTGATTCCAGGTCGCACAAAGGCTGTGTTTTGCCATTGGTTTTTATGCTGCCTTTTTAAATAATCAAGAATAGCGTTATTAAGGTACATATTTTCATATTGAAGAATCAGAGCCTTAATGCTACACGAATAGGGAAAATAGATCGTTTTAGTATTTGTGGAGTATTTTCAGTGAAAGGAATGCAGATGTAAATTCTTGTCTACAGTTTTGAGCGCTATTTGGATTCTTTGGGCTCATGCTTCTTATGCGGGGTATCAGTGAAAATGCCTAGAGATATTTTTGGTAGTCATGATTTAGGGTGGAGGATATCATTAGCAGCTAAGGGAAGAAGCCAGAGATATTGCTAAACATCTTGCAATGCATAGAACAGTCCTTTCTTGCTCTGCCAAAGCAGTTATGTAACTCTAAGTGTCAGTAAAATCAATGAGAAATCCTGTCTTAGGAAACACTGGATATAAGGTGTAATTTGGGCACAAAATAGAGAAAAACTATTAGTATCATGCTTTTAATCAGGAAGACTGATCTTGCAAAAACAAAATGAATAGTAGCAATGTTTCTTGGTAAGGAGGGACACAATGACCTGAGGACAAATTAAATTTCAAAGAATGTACACATGAGACAAAATCTTGAAGTTGTGATCTGTTTTAGTTATATAGTAATTTTGGAAATTCTCAGTTTCTTTACCCATAAAATGGTAAATGTGAAAATATATACTTTGCATTGTTTTGGGATTTTGAAAAAATAAACATTTTCATCCAAGTTGGGAACCACCAAACAAACAGTAGTTTTTACTGAACACCTGTTCAAATTGAGCAGATCTCTATGAAGTGATGGGAAATGAGGTACAAATTACAGTCTCCAAGTTTTCTCAAGAATCTCTGAGAAATGTTCTGAGTCAGAGGCAAGTTTTATCTGGGGAAAGCCAGATTCAGTTTTGATCTACAGATGTCACTTGTTTGAAGTATGTGCTATTAAATTTCTTACCCTCACAAATCTGAGAGGAAGGCAGAGTATCTCACAGAGAGAATGTAGACAGTATTTCAAGGATATAAATCAATCAAAATATTTGTAAGGGTTAGCAACTCACTGGTGTACTCTTTTTCTTTTTTTCTTTTGTTCATAAAATAAAACATTTTAGAAAAAATTGCACATTGTAGGGAATTTGTTAAATATAATAATGCACAAAATACAAAATCTCTTCTCAGTTTAGCATGTAACAAAATTCATATTTTGTATATGAAGGTGGGTTTTTGCGAGTTTCTTTTTCAATTGCTTTTTCCAATGCAGGTAGGTTGATTTCTCCCGTTTTTCACTGCTGAAAGCAAAAGTAGCTATTCTGACTCCCTGTCACTTAAAGAGGAAGAGATTTATTACACTTTACTAAAAGGGCACTGTTGGGACAGGGACGATGTAAGTTAACTGTAATCAGGGTGCTCCAGACCGGCTGGCATGGCCTCCGAGCTTGTTCCTTATCTGCCTCTGTTGTGTGGTCATCAACAGTATGGACTTTCCATAGAAACACCGCTGCAGAAACGTCTCTGGAGTGATCAGCTTTTAGCTGGTTGGGTGTCTCAGGCTAGATGACTACTGATTTTTTTACGAGTCCTGTTTCGTACCTTCACCTGCATTTCTCCACGGATAGCACAGAGCATTTGAAGTCATTGTTTCTTCAACGACTTGTATGAAAGAAGTACAGTTGAGTGCAGTTAGCTCTTGGATAGATGTTAAAAGCAGGCAAGAAGAGCTACAGGACAAAATTCCATTTCAGCCAAAGAATAGGGCATTGGGATCAACATAGTCCATGTAGCTTATTTTTAGCAAGGAGATGGGAAGTATCAGAAGTAGGGCTGTGTCCTAGTTTAGAGATCTCCAAATCCACGAGTCAAGGACTCTATGAAGAATGCTGGGTGTACATTCTCACAGGGAATTTTTTTAATACCACAGTGATCATACATTTTAAGGCATCTTTGCATGTTTTGTTTTCAAGATGGTCTTAAGAATAGATAAGACTTATACATACCTGTATTTTAAACATAATCAGAATCATATGATTTGGAAGTAAGCATCATCCGAGTTTTAGACCATAATATATTTTATATTTATGTAAAAAATTCTCCAACATTTCTCAGCCAGGCACTAACTTCAAACTATGATAGTGTGAAACTTTATATTTAATTAAAATACATAATTTCTGGCTATAGAATAAAGTTCTTTCTTTTACTTTTTCATGGGTTCTAAGATAATATATGTATCACATAATTTCCCTTGTATTCAATCCATTGTAACGTAACAAAGAGAAACTTTGCCTTTGAATTTGAGGAATATATTTCTTCTAGAGATAAACTTGTAAAATGTTTGCTTCAGAACCCAGGAGTTTAATTTATAATTCTCCATTATGTTCAGCAATTGTCAGAGTTGAAGGCAGTAACAGATGAAGTAACTTATTTAATGAAAGCAAAAAACTCACATTATTGGCAATAGACATTTAAAACTTTTTTCAAGAATTTTTGCACAATTTATATTATAATGTAGCAGTGGTGCTGTTTCAGGTTTTTGTGGAGATGGTCCCTTTCTGGCAGTGGGATGTCCCAAAGCAGAATGAATTTAAGCTTTGGTTTCCTTAAAGTTATTATAACACCTCATATCTTATTTATTAGGGTGGTAGATATTAGATTAGTGCTAATAAGAGAAGTTCAATATGAGAAGTTTTTACTGCTTTGTTTTTCCATGTGATTTAAGTCATGGAATTATAACATAAATTAAAAGAGTATTCAAAACATAATTTCACAGCTTGAAAAATATTCCATCCAGATCAAGAAAAGAAATATGACCAGAGCCTCAGAAACACCCCTTATCGTTCCCCCACTTACTAAACCTTCCTTTTCAGTGGTAACTTCTATCATGTTTTCTATAAAAGATCAATCTTTTATGTTTATGAACTTTATGTAGATAAAAACATGAATCACATTCTCATTTGTATCTGTTGTGCCAGTGTTTTGTGAAATTCACTCATATTGCTGTGTGCAGTTTTAGATAATTTATTTTAAATGATATATGTTATAAGAAAATAATGTAATGTAGTTATTTTTATTTTGTTGATATATACTTAATTGCCAAAGTTGGCCATTATAAAAGCTTTACTTTCTTTCAGGACTTAAAAATATCAGTATTTCTGCAGAGAAATAAAGCTTACCCTCTATTTCTCCTTTTTTCTTTATATGTATGTGTGTAGTACTGGAAATTGAACCCAAGGCCTTGTTCATGCTGGGCAAGTGCTTTACCACAGGGGTGCATCCCCAGGCCTAAATAGGTCAACCTGTAGTATTGTGAATGTTATTAAAAAAAAACAAAAAAAAAGTAAATAAAAGAGAGACTATTTCTCTTAATGAAAAACATTGTAAGATTTTCTTATCATTTTGTTTCTACCAGTATTACTAACTCATACGAGTCATACTTTTCTATGGGCTTACGTTACCCTCTATTTTATGTACTGGTTTATAATGCTTGATATATGTTGTTCAATACGTTAGTTATGCAAAAGTTTTTGGCTATCAAATTGCTTCTGCATACTTTACTTTTTAGGTCTTTGCATGTACACTAATGTGTCTTTTATATACTTTTATATAAACTTCAGTCATTTTCCTCTTTTTTGGTTCAAGGGTGAAAATGAGAAGAATTTGGGCTCAGCACCTTAAAGTTTTCTTCTCTCTAGGATCTTGGCCTCTCACATCTTGATGTCTTGATAGTTCTGATGGCTTTAAGAGGATATCCAGAGATCACTGGCTGTTACAAGTTAGTAGACTGTTATTGAAAGTGGAAATTCAGAAATGCTTTTGGATGCTCTCATTTAACCCAAAACTTCTGTCTTGTAGTATTATACAGACTTACAATTTACCTTCATTTTTATAGTGCTTTGAATAACATGTCTTTCCCATTAAATTGTAAGTTGCAATAGAGAAGGGACTGCATGCATTTTTGTGTATCACTGATTCCCAAGTAACTAGAATAATGCCTGGTGAAGAGTGCAGAATCAGATATGTCAATGAATGAAAGATGAGGGACTTTTTGAGTGTGTGTAGCAGATGGAATAAAGCAGTAAATTTAGGAATAAGGGTTAAAACTTGATGAAGAACAGAAGAAGTAAGAGTTCATTATGAAACCTAGTCATGTGTCTCTTGGGTTGAGAATGTTGGAAACATGGCCTCAGATAATGGTGTGAAGCAAAGACAGCACTCTATCCAAGCCACTAGGAGAATGTGTAGACCAACAGCAGGTTATTGAAAGCTCTGATAACTTGAATATGTGGGTGTCAGAGTGTTTAAGATGCTTAACCACAACATCACTCTGAAGGTGCCCACCGAGGCACACAGAGAAGAGAAGAGCCATTTTACCTCAATGGTTGCCATTGGCCCATTCTCAAATAATTAAAGCTCACTTTTGAGATTCTGTGTGGTTAGCACACCCATGCTCCATTATGTCATAGGACAAATGCTGCTGGTTATAGAAACTCTTGGAATCTTACCCTTGAAAAGTACTTTGGATAAAATATACTGGAAGTATGTTGACTCCCTGAGGGTTCTAGCTAAAAGTAAGTAAATGGCTAGCCTATTTTATAGCTGTGGTATTAGGACTGCTTTGGGCATAGAGGAAAATATAGGTTTGATAACTCCGTGTAAACGAATTAGGAGTGAGAGAATATCTTTTATCAGCTAGTTTAAGTTAAAAGTAAAGAACCATAATCACTTTTCAAGTTCTAATTGCTATTGATTCCTCACAAGTTTTATCAGAGTTTAGAAAATTATCTCAGTATGCCAAAGAGCATAGTATTTTGTTAGGGTCAGGCATCGGAATCTTCTGTCTTTAATCTTGAAAGAGAGGATTATTTATTTATTCTGAACACTCTGTGAAGTAAATATCATGTGCCTAGGTCTGTCCTGGGTCCAAGGGATATAGCCAGCAACTTGTCTAAAGCATAATGGAGTATTTAAGTACACTGGGTTGAGTGTGCTTCCCATGTTGGGAAGGAGTGAATAAGCAGAAAGAAAAATCTGAGCATGTGTTATCTTCATGGACAGTCTAACATGACTCATTCAATGCTAGGCACAGCACACGTGGCATAAATAGATTCTGGCCTTGGACTGCTATAGGACCTGAGATTTTCATTATTTCCAACAGGAGTGCAAGGCTGGACTATTGGACTCCAGCAACAATTGGTGTCCTAGGTAAAAATTCTATAGATATCTCTTCCCAGAGGGAATATGGCTTAACAGTGAATAGCAGTCAGGCAACCTGACATCAAATTGTGGTCTGATCATGTGTTAACTTCATAACCATAGGCAAAATTCTTAAATTCTGCACTTTCATTGGCAGAATGGAAGAAAACTCTTCTTATTATCTTTAAAAGTGAGTCTGTCACTAGGGCTGTTCTAAGGAAACACAGTGCACAGCGCAGTTGAAAATAATGCCTTCATTTCACAGAATACAGGGAAAGCGACAATGGCTTTGTGATTTAGAATAGCTTTTTACTACTCTCTAGTATGTGTGTTGTGAGTTTCCTGGGAGACTGTCTTCCATTCTGTGCTATTAGCTTTTGCATTAAGTGGTGGCAGCAGACATTTTAGAGGGTGAGAGACTTTCTTGCAGCAACAAGCAAACTCTAGATGTCCATATGACCACATGGCATGGTACTTGACACCAGTAGCATCATGTCTGGCCGCTAGTGCTCACACTGCACCAGCCGTCTCTGAGTCTAATATGAGACAGTGAAACAAGCCCCATGGAATATGTAGACCCTGCACACAGAGGGTGGAAGTTATTCAACAGCGTTTAATTAGTGCCTTGTATTCTGGGAATTGTGCTTTGGGGTCAAACTCACTGAAGCTCTGTCTCTGAAGTCACAATTGAATACATTATCCCCCTGCAGTTAGTACCTTAGAGACAAACAATTCAGAAAGGTGGCCAACCAATCAAATCCCGTTCTAGTCTGAACTAATAAGCTTCGACTGCATTGGGAAACTCTAACACAGGTCATTTTCATAAGGTTCTAAGTTCTAATCCACTTTGCCTTCTCATTGGTTTATACCTTGAACAAGTCTTTATTCTGTAGCCTCCTCCCACTGCAACTTAGCTAGTACCCTCATCTGATAGCATCCTATACCTCTTCTCATGCCTCAACTACGTTCTTTACTTATGCTTGCCTGACTGTATTTTCACCAAATTAATGCTGTCTTGGTTTTTTTTCTTCAAACAATTCACAAACAGCTACTCACATTTACATATATTGTCTATTTGGAGTATTTTGTGTTTTGCATGCTTGACCCTGGTTCCTCTCATTAATCTGAGGTAACAGAGACTCATGTTTTATCTTTATCTCCAGTGTCCTATATAACATTTGACAGGTAGAAAAACTACATCCATGTTGTTGAGTGACTAAGTGTGTAGACAGAGGAAAGACTTAGCATTTAAAGAGGATGGCTTGGGAAAGAATGATTCAAGAGAAAAACTCCCATCATTCATGATGCTACTAGTTATTTTTAAAATGCAGGTTCACGATCCTTTCTCACAGCTTCCTTGGAGCAGTGGTGTTTTAGGTTTCAGGTTTTAGGAGCTGGGGTAGATGTAAAAGGTAATGTGAAACATGTACTGTATAGTATGGCTTAGTACCCACAAGGGTGGACAGTATTCTGTAATCAAATACATTAATATTTCTGTGGTCATGCGAAAACTTAAAACTGGCTTATATGAGCTCAATATGCTTATGTAGTCAAATGAGTTTACCTTGAATTAATGCAAATAAGCCTTCAAGTTTCAGAGCTTTCTGGATTCTCAAGTTACGGATAGGTGGTGGTGAGCCTCAATTCAGATAACATAAGGAATTGCCTACTGTTTATTGCAGAGGCTGGAAATTGTCAGCCTGCATGGAATCTTAGGTGCAGACATGATTTTCTAAGAAAAATAAACAGTAACTGAAGCTTAGAAATCAGATTTCATACAAGAAAATACCTTTTGAAATATATAAGCCTCTGTTAGTGGTTGATCTTTGTTGAAATCTTGGGCAATTTAACTAACTTTCTAAGCATTAGTTTCCTCATATTAACAATAAAAATGAATGATAGCTATTATGTATATTACTTCTGAAGATTAAATGAGAAAGTGCATACTGAAATTTTAGTACAGTGAATACTAAAAATGCCTACTGGTTTAAACTTGTGATAGTGAACTCAGGTAAGTTGCCCATTTCTTTCTATGTCATGCAATTATTGTAATTTATAATATTTAGCTGACATCTAATATGTAGTCATGATAGCATTCATGAAAAATTATAATTTCTTAAAAGAATGTAATTATTATGACAAATAAATTAGGCAAGATTCAAAATATTGAATGTAAATATTTTTAAAACTTAAAATGAGAAATTCATCTTGCTTTATGAATGTATTATTCATATATTTCTAATAATTTTTTTATTTGGAGATAATTATAGATTCGCATACAATTTGCAAAAAAAATACAGACATCTTATATACCCTTTTACCAAGTTACCTTGAAGAACATTTTGCAAAAAATAATAGCACAATATCTCAGTGCGGATAATGGTGTCGACACACTCAAGATACATTACAATTTGTCACATTCTGCATTTGTAGACAAATCTACTTCTCTTTCAGCCCACCCCCTCTTTATTCATTAGTATCCATTAATTGTTCTTCATTTTTGTAATTTCTTCATAATGTTAGATAAATGAAATCAAGCCATGGGTAACCTTTCAGGAGTAGCTCTTTTCTCTGAGCAGAAGAGTCTGGAGATTTGCTTAGGCTGGTGCAGATATCAGCAGCTGTTCTCAGCTGCTGCTCAGTACTAGTCCATGTTGAACTGTGCGACACTTTATTTGATCATTCTGCCCTTGAAGGACATAGTGGTGTTTCAAAATTTTGACTCTGTGAATAGATATCCTATAAAATCTGTCCAAAGATTTTGTGTAAAATGTGAGTCTTCATTTCTCTACAAGTGCTGGGTCGTATTGTGGTTGTAATGTAGTTTTTTTTTTTTAAATAAAGAAAATACCAAACCTTTTCTCCATAATGGCTGCATAATTTTACATTCCTACCAGCAGTCTATGATAATTCAGGGTCTTTATGTACTTGTAACTATGTGATATTGTCCTTGTTTTCTTTTTTCTAGACATTCTGATTTTAGTAGGTTGTCATTTTAGTTTGCATTTTTCTTGTGGGTTTGGCCATTTATTTTTATCCATGAGTATTTGCCATTAGTTCATCATTTAATCACCATGATGATTGTCACTTTATCAGTTCATCATTGAAATTCTTTGTATCTTTTATCCATTTTCCTATTGGATTATACGTCTTCTGCTTCCATACTGAGAATTCTTGATATATTTTAAATAGTAGTCCCTTTTTGTATTATCTTTTTCTAGTTTTCTATCAGAGTAATATTGGATTTATAAAATGGATTTGAAAGAAATTCCTCCTCATCTCTCTCTCTTTTCCTATATACCTATATATGTATTTTCTCTATATTTGTGTTTAATCTCTCTCTCTCTCTCTCTCTCTCTCTCTCTCTCTCTCTCTCTTTCTCATCTGTCTCTCTATCTCTCCTCTCTATCACCTCTATGTATTTTTTGGTGCTGGGGCCTTGAACGCCTAGCATGTGCTCTGCAGACATGGAAGGTTCTATTTGGGGAGTTTTAACATTACAAATTCAAAGAAGTGGTCCACTTCATCGCAGTTGTCAAAATCATGCATACATGTAATATCTGCTTATTATGTTTTCATTATTTGTAGGGCCTTTTGTTAAACTTCTAGTTTTATTTGTGGTATTGGTAACTTGTGTTTCTTCTTTTTTTTTTCTTAGCCACTCTTGCTAGAGTTCTGTGAATATTGTTACCTTTTCAAGAAAGCATTTCTTTGTTGCGGTGATTTTGTCTGTTGTTTTTCTGGTTTCAGTTTAGTTGATTTGTACCTTTTTCTTTGTTGTTTCTTTACCTCTGCTTGCTTTGGGGTTATTTGGCTCTTTGTTTTCTAGTTTCTTGATATAAGAATTTAGGTGCTTGATTTAAGATTTTTCCTTTTTTTCTAATGTGACCATTTAGTGCTATAAATTTTCCTCATAGCATTGTGTTAGCTGTTTCTTAACATTTTTATTATTTTATATTTTCATTTACTTTGGAGAATTTTTATTTACATTGAAACTTTCTCTTTGTCCTATAGATTTATTAGAAATCTATTGTTGAGTTGCAGTGTTTGAGATTTTTTTCCTCCTATCACTATTTTTCTAATTATTTATTTCTGGTCTGACTATATCATGGTTGGAGGACAGGTTGTGTTTGCTGTTAATTCTTTTAATTTTCTTAAGCTTTGTTTTATGTCCCAGGATACGTGTTCCCTAAGCACTTGAATGTGTATTCTGCTCTAGTTAATTGCAGTGTTTTATAAAAGTGTACTGCATCTTCTTGGTTATGCTTTTGTTGAATTCTGTGTCCTTGTAGATTTTCCAGTTAGTCATTTTACCAGTTGTTTAGAGAGGCTGTTGATGTCCCTCACTATAGTTTTGTATTGGTTTATTCCTCCTTTTGGTTTTATAAGGAGGCATCCCTCTTTATTACAGCCAGGTGAAGATGAAAGGCCTTCTTTGTCCTTCAGAAATACAAAGTGGAGGTAAGAAGGAGATTCTTACTGCTGGGTAGAGACAGGACAGCCAGGCCTTTATGGTTTCTCACTGGCAATGGAATGGTGGTGGCTTCTGTACCACTGGGTTTCTGTAGAAATCTTGACTTTCCACAAAATTGACATCATCCCATTGGGGAAGGGACTGCCTTGTTCCTTATGGAGATGAAAATTCTGACACCTTATTTGGCCACCTGTGATACCACTTGGGCTGGGCTGTTGGGTCATCTTATAAAGGGTGCTGTCAAGCTGTCCATTTGACCTTTGATAGTTTGGAGTGTCCCTAGGTCATAGTTTGTTCTGTGGTATAACCCAAACAGCCTTGATATTTCCCTCAGCTTGACCAAACTTTAGACATGCTCTACCTCTAGGTTTTTTACTTCTTTTCTTTAGAGTATTTAAATTAGAAAAATGATCAAACTTTTCTACCAGTCTGAGATGTAAATCTTTTTAAAAACCTCTTGCCATTTTTATGGCCCAGGAATGTTTTTCTCAAGGGCCTGGGAATCTTCCTTAGAACGTGAACTGGGAAGGAGACAGTTCGTGTCTCAGTCTCTAGGGGGAAGGAGTAAAAGGACTTCCATGAGTGCCACTTAGAAAACTCAGATGAACTAATTACAGAGAAGGACAATGGGCATCTCAGGAATAGTGCAGTGTGTGAGGCTCATCCTGTTGATATCCTTCCTTCCAGCAACCTTAGGGCTTTTCCACTAATTCATACTTAAAGAGACCATTGCCGTAGTGGCTCAATGTAGAAGTCTGGGTTTGTAAACAACAAAAGCCTCTAAAACCAAGGTGAACTAACAAAGTGAAGTTTAACAAACTATTAATTAACACATACATTTTTACACAGAATAACAAGAAGAGCTGCAACCCTTCAAATTACAATTCCAACACCAGGGAGTCCTATTATATAGCTTTCAGGGCTCTGACTGGGAAGAGTCCAGGCAGAGTGTCCTCTGCAAGGATGAGATTCCAAAGGACAGATATTCCCCAGTCAGTGAGACCCATTCACTAGCAGATCTATCTACATTTAATTTTAACCCTTTATACATTAGCACATAAAATCTCTCCAGCTCTGTTTTGAAGTGGATTTGATTTCGCTGCCTTTTTACAGTAACCTTGCGAGACTGTTTAACTGTGTTCGGTACAGTTGATGCTGACAGTTGTATGGTTGGAACGGGTGGTTATTCTCTGAAAAGTTTCTGTCTGGCTCCTTTCTTCTTGGCTGCAGAGAATGACATTTTCTTCAGGATTTGTGCTATTGCATTGTTGTAGATTTCTTGCCTTTTCAACTCCAGATCTGTGATATACAATCCAGGAAGAAAAACCAGGGAACTCACTAGTATGTTGTTCTTTGAGTGCCACAGTCTCTGGGCAGTCTGCCAATATCTTGCCCTTCCAGGGCTTCTTTTGTTTGCTTCATACTTGCGCGCTGCCCATGGTTATTAGTTGTCTTATTAGGTTGCTGTAACACACCATCATAGACTGCTTGGATGAAGAGGTAGAACATTTCTCATAATTCCAGAGGCTGGGAAGTATGAGGTCAGGGTCCTCATATGTCTGGTGTCTGGCAGGAGTATGGTTTCTTATTTGCAAGCATTGTGTTTTTGTTGTATCATCATAAGGCAGAGGACAGAGAAAGAGCCAGGCTCACTCTCGTCTGTTTTTATAAGGGTATTAATTTCTTCATGAAGCCTCCAACCTTGGACTTCAAAGCCCTGCTTCCTAATACTGTCTTACCTTTTCTTTTTTTTTTGGTGCCAGGAATTGACCTCAGGACTTTGCACTTTCCAGTGCTTATGCTGATGAGCTGTATCCCTGGTCCATCATTTCACTATTTCAACCAGGGCTGTTGGTGTTTTTTTTTTGGAGGGGCCCAGATATTCATCCATAGCCCTTATACCTAATGGGTGGAATGGGGAGAAATACACCATTATTTCTTCTTTCCAGAAACAAAATTCCTGTTTATCACTTTAACATCACATCACAGTTGTCTTTCAATGGCCGCTTGATCTCAGACTCCTGGAAGTCATCATTATTAGAGAAACTTTGTTCACATGAGTGTCAACACATTAATTTTTTTTACAATCATTTATAGTTTTACAGCAGTTGAAATTATATTTAAGCAGTCAAGTTGTTTTCCTTATCTTCCTGATCTAAAGATAGTGCTAAAACTTGTGATCATCCTGGAAATAGCTTTAGAATGTAATCAAAACTTTCCATGTCAAATATTTCCAAACAATAACAAGGCTTTAACTTATAGAGTATGTCTTTTTATTAAAAGTCACCTGGAAGTTATCTTCTTTGTCCTGCAAAAACTTCAAACCAAACACATAGGCAGCAAAGGGATAGATATAGCAGACATATAAAATCAATTTTTTTTTGCTTACTTCCTGCATTGTCTCCTTGGCAATACTCCATTTGACTTTTTCACCTTTTCCTTGGTATCAACAAAGCTATCCATCATGCTTTTTGGTTACCCTGGACAGATTTCCTTCAGCAATTCCTCATATAAAGTTTCCAGACATCACCACATAATGCATTTGCATGTGATTGCTAACAGAGTTGGGTACTATGGTACTGGGCTTCCTTGGCCACATGTGGTATTCTGTGTTGGGCAACTCCAGGTGATGTTCCCTGGATCTGCCAACTTAGAGGGCTGTGGGAGAAACAGTGATCAGATACTACCCAGCTGAAAGTCCTGGGAAAACCTACCTCTAGAAGAAAATGACCTGCTAGGAAGCTGGACAAACTGTGGCCATTCCTGTCTCTGTGAAGCAAGTGTAGCCCGCTGGCATACCTGTAACCATGGTGCATGTCAGTTAGGAAACCAGCTTCTCTGACTCATTCTTCTCTGCAGATCCTACTACAATGCCAGAAGCCTAGTAATAAATAATGAAGCATGTAAGAACTATTTATTAGGCTCCTGGCTTTGTAGTATATGCCAGTATAGGGTCATTCTATGCTCAGTAAATGGTCATTAATAAATTTACTAACCGGTGGATATTGTCACTTCCAAATATTCCATAGATAACTTGCTTTTCAGTTTATTAAAGTCTGCCAGTAAAGAGAAGATACTATGATAGGACTAGAATTTTTAGAGGTAAATAACTGCATTTCTATTTGTCAAGTTGTACAACATTTATATCCCAGGAATAATGGAACAATACAACACTGAAATTATTAGATTAATACATTTCAGCCTTAGTAACATAGTGTAGGTTCCTTCCTAATACCTCTGGTGAGAGGCACTTTGAAATCTCTCTACTGTGCACAGATATATTCTGGAGTTGGAAACATCAAACACCAGGGTGACAGCTAACATCACAGATGTTTGAAAACAAACAAAAGACAAATGCAATTTGATTATTTGTTTATTTCTGAAAGTTCTGAGAACAATACGCTGACACTTCATTTGGTTAACCGAGAAAATAAAAGACAGCGTAGACGCCACTTCCCACCTCAAATGGGCATGCTTTTTTCTTCTGCTGTACTTGTTTTCTTTTGTGATTGCTCTACATTTCCTTCAAATATATCCCCCGTCTGTTCTTCTAAAAGTGGTATTTCTTAAAAAGCTCAGCTTCAAAAATGTCAAACATAATGAAAAATGAAAATCACAAAAGAGAAAGTTGTTCACAGCCACTCCCCTGGGGTTCCCTCATGTTTCTGGGTCAGCATGCCAACTCTCCATGTGTTAGAAATAACATCCATGTGCACTTAGCAGGAAACCCCTTGTGGTCAGGGTCAGGGTGGGCTCCAAATAAACAAAGGCAGTTCTTTCCTTGAGGACAATGTGCCATCTGTTCAGAAATACTCCATATTATTTGCCAAAGCAGATCCAACAGAAGTTCTCCTTTCAAAGTATTTCTTATAGCTCAGTTGCTCCTTAGGAAACACTGTAAAAGGGCACTTATTTTCACCATTTGGACCTAGAACAAATGAAAGATATGAGCGCTGAAGCCTGCCCGTAAGGGAAGGGTATGAGCCTGGGCCAGCCCAGATGGGAGCCGAGGGCTGCCTGTGGGCCAGCACCCTGAAGGAAGACCATCCGAAGCGGGCAGCCCACAAGCACTGGTGTTCTGTCTGAAAAATCAAGCACCTGTAAGCTCTAATCACTGTAGAAGAGAATCAAATGGCAGAGAACTGCAGGAGATGAAACCAGGAATGAGCTTTCTGAGTTCACTCCTAGCTCCTAAAAACAGGGCATCTAAAACTGTGTCACCTGGGCAAGTTTCATGTCCCGTATATACTTCCATGCTTACATTATTAACTTTAATATCACTGATTATCTCAGCTACAGTTTATGGAGTGTGTTCTGCTGTGCCAAACCCAGCGAGAAAGGTTCAAATTTTGGACACTGACATAGAAAATAACCAAATCCAGCCATGTGCCTGTTAGTTGTGTGACTTTGGTTAGATTATATGTTTTGCTTTTCCTCAGATGCAGTCTCTTTGTTTGCAAACTGCCTGAAATCACTTTCTCATTGGTTGGGGTTAAAATTAAGTAGGGAACTGTAGGCAAAGGCTTATAGAAACAGGCATATCACAAATGAGCCATAAATGTTAGTAATTACTGTTTACATCAAGTATAATAAATATTCTTTTCATTTTCTTCATGCTTCACAAACTGAAAAGGAAGAGAGTGATATGCCTAAGTTCTTAAAAATCTTTTGGTTTATTTTTTTTAGACAGGGTCTCACTATATAGTTCAGGCTGGCCTGGAATTCACTATGTAGTCCAGACTCACCTCTAATTCAGGAGCAGTCCTCCTGCCTCAGCCTCCCAAATGCCGGGATTACAGGCCTGTTCCCCCATGCTCATCTTGAAAATGTTTAATAAGCAATGATATATTTTGTACAGTGCTATGAGTATCTATAACATTAGCCACTGAATCCAATTGATGTTTTCAATATTGGTATAGTGAATATTACTATAGTATATGCTTCATGTGTTATGTGAGATTTTCCCTAGCTTTTGTATTATAGTTTCTTCTGAAAACTCATCTTGGTATTTGTAACAGATTCTATAGTACCCATGTTTTTTCTAATTCTTCAAATCATACTGTGCAGTGATTTTATAAAGGGAACTCACACAGAGAAGAACCACCAGGCAATGAAGTTAAGCCCCAATTCACACTGCTTCCAGTAAGTAGTCTAAATGGCTGAATGCCCTTCCCAGCTTTTGAGAGGGCCATTCTGCCTGCCAGCTTTGTTCCAAACTGTTTCATTTGGAAACATCCATGGCACATCAGTGAGCTGCTGGCATGCCTGAGTGTGCTTCTTCTTGTCAAAACCCTGGGTCTGTCTGGGGTTTGTCTCAGCTGCGAGCTTGCTTTAGAATATCCTTGGGGAAAATGATCATGGCTTCCTACAGAATGATGTAGCAACATCTAGAACCATTTGGCAAGGCCAATTAATGAGTTATATTTCAGTAAGAACTACATATGAACAGAAGGTGGGAGTTCCAGGAACACTGATGGCTCTGTGATTTTACTGTTCTTGAACTCTAACAAGTTAGTTTCATAGATGCTGGCAGAGGACACAGACTCCTGAGGCAGGTCTAAAGGATTTTATTATCTTGGCATGAGCTTCATGTTCACATTGTCAACCAAATGTCATGGGACAATGGAGAAGTGGACTGGCATGGCTGCTACACAAGCAGTGGGTCTGTGTCTCAGCTGAGAGCTGAGCTTAGGAAAGATCCAGCCTTACAGAAGGTCATGGTGGTGTGCCAGTGAGCCTACCTGCACTTTGCTCAGAGGTCTTCTGCTCAGGATGCCTATCCACCCTCTGCTTCAGAAAGAGAAACTCTATCACCCCAGGCTGTTTGCTGTAGAGTATCTTTGAAAAGGTGGCCCAAAATAAAAGTGTGCTGTGGCTTGCTCAGAAAGTGGGAGAAACCCAGAAAGCAATGAAGAATTATCTCAATAGGGTGTTCACACAGTGTGGTTTTGCAATGGCACCTCAGTTGTGCCGCCATAGGCAGGATCAGATGCAAATCCGAGACGTTACTCCTGTTTCATGTTTCACATAGTGGGTTTCTCTGTAAGCTTTCACTTATAGAAAGCATCTGTGGTTAAAGCCAAACCAATCTCACAAAAGAGAAAAACTAACACAAAGATGCAATATGATGAGAAAGACAACGAGCTATGGGTTAAAAGGAATTGTATTGTAGACTTTCACATTAACAAATGTGTGAGAACAAACAGATTGCTTAAGCACTAAAAGTCCTGAATTTGCTTGTAAAATGGTGATAATATTTTCCATCCTAAAAAGTAATCAAGGAGTCTGAATAAGACACATGTGTTGGATTCTGACATGTACCCCTCAGAAACAGTGCTAGCCTTCTATAGCGGGTGGTTGTGCAATGCTCAGATATTCTGGGTCACATCTGTCTATCTGACAGACCCTTGCACCAGCTGCTGTAGGTTTTGAGGTCAGATTCACCCCTACAACTTTGTCACAGAAATGCTCTTCGTGTTTGATTGGGAAACCTTTCCAGCACAAATCCTGGAGTTATATTACCTCCTACGCACATGGCCATTAGTTTTCAATGGCAGAGATTCGAAACCTCAGCTCCCTTGCATCAGGGCGGGATAGACTCTGAAGTTCAGTTTGTCTTCTAGTGCTCCTAGAGAGCCTGGTCAGAAGTTAGACTTTAGCTGAAACCACAGCTTTGTCTGGCTTCAGCCTTTCCCAAGCCTCCACCCTTTCCTTCCTTACAGCTGCCCTTGCACGTACCTGTGTAATAAGTCACTAATTTATTAATGAGCATGGTACACGAATATCTATCTCATGTTCTGCTTTCAGGAAATCTGCCCTAAGACACTCTTCAAACACTGACACCATATTGGCACACTGAGCAATGTTTAGCTTTTCAAACATATTAATAGTCTGCTTTCCTCTAGTAGATACCCCTAACTTGTCTTTCTAATTGCAAAGTATTGGAAAGCACATCCGTTGCTGTTTGTGTACTTGAAATCAGAAACATTTTCCCCAACATAAATGTATTAAAAGGCATTAAAATATTAGAGAAACCAGGGCATGTAGCGTTTTGATTTTGTTGATCCACATCTGTAATTAACCCTTTAATCTGTAATTAGGACTTATTTCACATTGCACACATGCAAGTATCAGTTCTGCTGCAACGCCTATTTTGAAAAGGTTCATTTGTTACAACATCATTGATGTGTAAAGGGGTAGTTTGAGAATAATGTTAATTTCATGCTTACTTATGTGCCTGTGATAAATATTAAGTGAATTCCGAGTTGCACTGAGCTGACCTGGGCAATGCAGGGATATGAAAAAGATGCATCCATACACTCACATACATTCTGCTAAAAGACTACCAGCTACCTTAATTTGCTATATGTGTTACATTACAATGTTGTATGTTGCTCTTTATTTGTATTTCTCAATTTTTCTATATAACAAACTCCGTTCATTCAACACCTGAAACACATTTAAAAATGTCCAGGCTTAAAATCACCAGCAATACATGCAAAGGAAAGCTCTGAGTGTTGAAGGAAATGAGAGTGCATCTGGTGTTCTCTGAGCAACAGGAATGAGAATCCGCATTGCAGAGCATTAGAGACAATGCTACAAAAATAAAAGAAAGGTGCTGTGGAGTCAATAAGGCCACTGTTTAAGGAGATAAAAGAAACAGCAAGATTGTTAAGCATATGGATTGAAGACCAAAGAGAGAGGGAGGAGAAAAATCAGGAAAAACCTTTCTTGCAATCGAAGAGAAAGTTCTATCTCTGTATGAGGACCTTAAATGAAAGCATCTGATTCTGCAGAAGTGGCTACTTTTACTGCTAGGAGTGGCCGCCATGGGGGGTTTTTCAAACATGGCAAGAATTTCTAAAGCTTCAGCTGCTGGGTAAAATCATGAGTACAGATGAGAACACCATAAACAGAGTTTTCGGTGGTGATACCAGAAGTTAATTGGAGAAGGTATTCACTGGATTGCATTTTTAATTTTACTGAAATGGGTATTGTAAATGGGTACTTTAAAGGCAAAAATCAAGTCCCAGATTCATCTGCAAAACATCTGAAAGTTTGTTAACCTCCTTTCACTGCCTCCAATAAGTCACAGACTAAAAATTTTTCTTTTTCATATTTCCGTTTTACGTATTTTTCATTGACAAGTAAGTCACAAACATTTATAATGTATGATATGTTTGTTTGAAGTAATACACATTATGGCTACACAATGGGTGAGATGTATTGGTCAAAGTATACAAAATTTCAGTTAGTGAGGAAGAATTAGTTTAAGATAGCCGTGCACAACATGGTTAGTATAGTTAATAACAATGAATGGTATTAAGATTTGCCAATCAGTGTATTTTGTATTACACACACACACACACAGACACACACAGACACACAGACACACACAGACACACACACACAGACACACACACACACACACACACACTATATGATCTGTGAAATTTCTCATTGGCAATTCCACAAATGATTTATGCATTTATAGATAGACAACAGATATAAAAACCACTACCATTTTTACTGGGTTCCTATCAGCTTTGTGTGGCACCCATGCAGTTTTTCAGCATTGTGTCTTTAACTCTAGAAGTCCTTTAATTTTTATTTTGTGCTTTATTGTGGTGGAGTTTTTTTGGAATAATGTGTAATGTGTAGTAAAACACATAAATGTGCAGACCTTACGTGCGCCACCTTTGTCTGGTACACTGTGCTCTCCTTACCCTGCTGCCAGCCTTCCCTTCAGATTTATCTTGATTACTGTAGAATAGATTACTTTGCCATACTGTCCATAGAGACAAGGATTTGGAGTGCATGTGTTTCATGTGGATGTTGATTTCAGGAAACACTGCCTGGACAGGGTCGCAGGCTTGCCATGAAAACAGGCAGTTGACCTCTCTAGGCACCTGAGCCTCAAGCTAGGTTGGTGTGGAACACAGTCTAGAGCCGCCCCATCTGGGAACAAAGAATCTCAAATGTTTATCTGCCTGTATCCATCTGTCATTGTCTCAGAACAGCTCCCAGGGGCATTAATTCCCTGGCACTTCTTATTTGCCCCATGTGTGCTCTGCGAGAAAGCCCTCAGATGGAAAGTCTCAGGTGTTTGCAGTAGAATGCTATTAGCATGTAATGAAATAGTGAATGCCCATGGCACATGGTGTGCCTGTGTGTTTGTATGTGTGTACGACAGCATGTCTACTCTATTGACTTCCTTGTCAAAGGAAAACATTCCTTTTATACACATCTTTGAAGTTACAGTTTTGTTTTTGTACCATTTACCATGCTGGTCATTTTTCATTTATTTATGGAAGGATTTGACATATATTCGGTGGTGTGAGGCAGCTTGCAGTGGCTCACAGGAGACGAGTGTTCTGCAAACCCACTTACATTATGTTGGTAGTCTGCAACAGGTTGCGGTGGGAGTATTTACAGCATAGAAATTGGCATCCAGCACCGAATGTTGCCTTCCTCCGGTGCTCCAGCCCTTTCTGGAGAGCCATTTGTTGATTATCTGTGAGTCTGCTTTTATTGCAGGTCACACAGTGGCCTGTGTCCTTGGACCAACTCTGGCTAGTTGAGGTGATGGAAAAGAACAGCTACCAAAAGGTAAACTTAGCAGAGAGGATACTGACTTCTTGGAAATAATTAGGCCACAGGTACCATTACAGCTTGAGGCCACCATGTCTTCAATGGCCAATGGAAAGGAGGGTATGTGTCACCCTAATTGCTCTGGGGAAAGGATAGAAATCTAGTATGTCTTTGTGCTGAATACTATTTAACTCCAAGATATTCTTGGAGAGGAAAAGGGAGCACCAAGAATGCTTACTATTGTTTTTATGTTACACAGAATTTACAAAACTAAGGAAAAGCACAGATTGGCTAAACTTCATAACCGATAAGGCTCCTTAGGATTCTAAATACCTGATATCATGCTGATAACTTCTACTGTTTTTCAGTTATAACATTAAGATGTGTCCTAGGAGAAACATCAGAAATAATAACAAGTATCGTCCAATGAATGTACCAAATTTGTGTCAGTGAATGAGTGGAAAGAAATTCTTTGGGAAAATAGACACCACAAGAAAGGATTTGAAATACAGTATATGATTCAAGCTGACATGCTATAATCTAATATAGTTGCATAATTCCAACAACAAGTTCCATTGGGTCGAATTTACCCTCAAAGTGTTTGTTGCATGTCAGACTTCAGAAATAAATGCAACTGGTTTTGATGTTCAGGTCTTTGATCCATTTAATTTTTAGTTTAGTGCTTGGTGATAGACATGATGTAAAAGAGAGAACAGGCAGAAGTCTTGAAGACATAGGTGGAGGCAAAGATTTCATTAACAAACCCCTGATCACACAGGAAATAATACAAAAAGTCTACAATAGGGGCCTCAGCCTTTTAAAAAGCTTTTGCACAACAAAAGAAATCACCAACAGAGTGAAAGGACAACCCACAGAGTGGGAAAAAATGTTAGCTAGTTGTCCTTCAGAGAAAGAACTTGTATCTAGAACATAAAAAGAACTGAAAAATATCAGATTCTCCAAATTTAAAGACACAATGAAGAAATGAGGAGCTGAGATGGACACACACTTTTCAGTTGAAGAAATACACATGTAAAATAAATATATGAAAAATGTTCAACATTAGTGGTTGTTAGAGGTATGCAAATTAGCACAATTCTGAGATTCTATCTCACTCCGGAAAGAATGGCTGCCATTAAGAAGTCAACCCATAATAAACAGTTAAGAGGCTGTGGGGAAAAAGGAGCCCTTCTCCACTGTTGATGGGAGTGTAGACTGGTGCAGCCACTATGGAAATTGGTGTGGAAATGCCTAAAAAACTAGGACTAGAGGTCCCATTTGACCCAGCTATTCCTCTGTCTTCCTAGAAGAATTAAAAGCATTATATCACAGTGATATATGTGCATCAATGTTTACAGAAGCACGCGTTGTAATAACTAAATCTTGGAAATAACCCAAATGCCCATCAGCTGAGGCATGGGTAAATAAGCTGTGGGCTTTTTAAAAATATATCATGGAGTACTACTCTGTCATAAATAATGATAAATTTGAGACATTTCTACATAAATGGATGCATTTTGAGACCACACTCTTAAGTGAAATGAATCAGACTCACATGTGTAAACATTGCATTGTCTCCCTGGTGTGAGAAACTGAAAGAGTAAATAAATGTACAGTAGATATTGTTAAATGAGAAAAATTTGCTTAAAAGGAAAGAGGAACTAGTGTGGGAGAATGGGAAAGAAAAAAATGATTTTAAAAAAGGATATAATGCAAACAAAGCTTTATAAATAGGGAAGATGGTTTGAAGGGAGGTGACAGGATTGGGAAAAAAGAGAAATCAAATTATACCATAGAGGGTACAAATTTCTTATGAATATGATAATGATGTATATCTACAATGTAGCAATAAACTTAATAACAATAATAATAGTAATGAAGGAAATGCAACTGGTAAAATGGGTAGGTTTCTAACTTCAGTGACCACTCACAGAGCAATTATTTTTGACACATGAAATATTGTTCCACATGTGCTGTCTTTGTAATATTGAGAGAGACCTGGAAGAATCAGTCATAGAAGAGAGTATAAGTTTTTATAATTTTAATGTATGTGACATGTGTCTGCTTTTGAGTATGTAAGCATAAGACAACATACAAAGCTTTAAATTAAAAAAAGTTTGTAAAGTATAATCCTTACTTTGACTCCCAATAGCAATTTTACATCAGTCTTTGAAATCTCTGAAACACACCTCTATCCAGAATATGTCAAGTGTTTGCATACAACCACGAAGTCACATCTGAGTAATACAAAATGTTACTTGATTCAAATGACTGTTGATGGTCCTCATGTCTGCAATTCAATGAATCAAGAGCTCCCATTTGCTGCATATAAATTATCAAAGTTCCTCCATGCTGACTGACCTCCAACTGTGTAGAGCATTCCTGTTTCTAATCCCAAACCAAAATCAGAATAGAGAACCATCCAAGAATGTTTGCTTTTAATTCATTTTTAATCAGTTTCCTTTTAATCAGAAAATTATATCTAGAAAAACTCATTGATATCTAGAAGAAAGTACATGAACATTTAGTAGTATGTTGATGTTTTAAAATATAGCATTTCAGTATGGATTTATGGTAGACCAACGAGATATTTTTAAGAAGAGGATGAAATATAAAGTGCAAGCAAAGAACTTTCTAACTTGAGTGATACGAAGGAGTAACCTTAGGGTGTGTACTCCTGTAACCTTTCCTCAGGATTTGGTCTCAGTTCCCTAAACAAAGAAAGCATAGCAACTACACATGCACAAAGAGTTTTGAAACTTTGATGATACTGTACAATTTCAGATATGATTTCAAATGACTTTTAATACTTATTTTTTGATTTCTATAGTTTACCAGTTTCATTTATTTGTCCTTGAATCTGTTCATTCAATAAAGAAGGATGGACCTCATAAGGCGTGGCAGCACTTCTAACTAAACATTAAACTTCTCAGAGGGCTTACGAGAGACTTTCTTCGTAGGTCAGCTTGTATTGGTAGTGACTTCATCATCTATACTAAGCATCTGAATTCATAATTTCAAACCGGATATCACATGATTCACTCAAAAATATGCACTGGGATCTTATGTTGACAAAACCACAGGCAGCAGAACCAGATCTTTGGGGTTTAAGTCTAGCTTTATGTCTTAATATCAATCTCTCTATCCCAAATTGTGTTTCATTTTCATCATGTATAATACGAAGGAGTTAATAATGAACAGTAAATACAATGTATTTATGGACATCATTTAGAATATTTCTAGAGTGAAGCAATCACCATGATGTAATATCAGTGGTAACAAATAAACAATGTACACTGGTTGTGTTACTAACTGGAGAAAGAAATCTGGTTTGTGTTACTAACTGGAGAGAGAAATCTCTAAAGCAAATAACTACCTCATATTCCAATGAAAGACATTTGCCAATAAATAGCTGTTATACAAGAACATAAGTAATATAACAGATGAACATGTTGCAGGTGGCAGGAGACAGAGTAAGGGATAAAACTGACCTGAGATACCAAATACAGCTTATAATTCTCAAAGGAGAAAACAAGAAAGTCCCTTGCAAGCAAAGGAAATATGTTCTAACTCAAGGAGCCTTCCAAACACCCGATAAAACTTATAGAAAATTAAAACATTCACAGTGTATATTTTGTACCTAGGTGGAATCTTTATATGCAAAGATGATTACTGTGGTGGCAAAAGAAAATATTTTTACTGCTGTGGAAAGAATACTGAGTTGAAGATGTCAAGATCAGATTTTTTTTTTCGCACCAACTAACTAAGACTTGGGAAAATTTCCCAAAGGTCTAGAGGACCTTCAGCACATGCGTATCTTCTCTGTTATGCCCTCACCGTAACACTTTTGAAATAAGTCTGCAGCTCGATGCAAACACTCAACAACTAGGCAAAAATAAATTTTCAAATGTATCAAAGCAATCTAGGGTGGGTGCTCAGGAGAAAGATAAAAATGAATCTTGATGCCCGTTTTCTTAATTCACTGGGGATTTTACATGGCAGGAAATGAGGAAAATCTATGTTTAGCTTGAATACATGTTGAGAGTCTCTTTTCCAAAATGCTTCAGACTACAAATGTTTCAGATTTCAAATTTTAGAATATTTGCATAAATGTAATGAGATATCTTGGCAGTGGGACCCAGGTCTGAGGATGAAGTTTACTTATGTTTTCCTGTATACCGTATACACAGTCTAAAGGTAATTTTACAAAAAAATTCAGTAATTTTGTGAATGAAGACATTTTGATCACGTGAAACTTCCCACGTGCGTTGGGGATAGTTTAGCATAAAACTAAATTATCTAATTATTACCAAAAAGTAGAACTGTTGGCATTTTGGATATTAGATTTTTGCATTAGTTATGATCAATATGTACTTATTGATAAGTTAATGACAATTTTTGATGAAAGGGAAGCTTCTTCCCCTCCAGAGGACAAAGTTATTTTAATTCTCATGGTTATGGAATTGGATTATTACATTAACAAGATATTGTTTCTCTTGTGACCAAGGATTCTGACGTTTGACATGTCCCATGTGGCTGTGGGGCTGTGCTCCAATAGCAGCTCCTGCAGCTAAGGCACTACAGAACCTCTAGACTTTTTTTCCTATAAGTTGAGCAAACTCTTAGGAGGAGTACCTTCTCTTTCCTAACGGCTCCAGCAAAAGTCCCAGAATTGAGTCCTACTGGTTCCATGTGTCCGTGCTGAAATGTCTCTGCCAAGAAGACAGGAGGCTCTGATTATATTGGCTTTTACTGTAAGACCCTTGGGGGCTCATGATAAACCAGTCTCCCTGAGCCTTGCGCACTTAGGTCAGGAAAGGGTGGTCTCCAGATCTGCACAGGGTGACCTGAAGGAGAGGAAGAAGACGCTACTTGGCGCACACCCACACAAAAAGCAACAAGTGCCCCTTTCAGAGAAGGTCCAGCTAGATACGTGGCTTCACAAAGAGACCACCTTCCGTCTGTGAGTCATAAAGTGATGGCAGCCATAAATAACTTGGCATTTTCTTTTCACTCAGTTGTCTCATTTTAAAGCTCTCTTTCATGAGGAGGTTGAAGAGTTATTATGCCCATTAGTAACTGAAATGATGTAATGGCACTCTATCTGTCAACTTGCTTAAAATTATTTGTATTAAGGGCAAAGAATGTGTCTCTAGCCTTTGCTCAAATAACATTTGCCATTTTATTTAAAGATAATGTATTTTCTGAATAGAAGAGAAATGGAAATTAAAATAAAATGGAGAGACAAGTCTTGTGCAGGCCAGAAGAATTAAAAACTGTAAAAATTAGGTTTAAATATTAATCATAGATGGTTAATTTAGATTATTTCAGGTAAAGTATTTAATATTAAGATACATAACTTCATTACTGCTATTTCTCAAATACTGCATTTAATGTAATAAAAAGTCCCCCAGTCCTGAATACATCCTACTAAAATATAGACAGAGTTTGGGCTACAACAGATACTAATTTTATTGGAAAGGATGAAAAAATTCGTATTTTAAATGTTTTTAAAAAATATTGCACAGCTGATAAATTTTGGCTCTGGAATCTCTAAGACTCTGGTTTGCCTCCTCCTTCTGCAACTTATGAGCTGTGTGGCTTCGGGCCGTTCACTTTAATCTCTTTAAGCCGAGTTTTCTAATGAATAAAATGAGGGTGGAAAACAGTGCCTACTTCAAGGAGTTATTGGGAGGATTACGTGAGATAGGCTGTTTAAAGGCATGGAGTATAGTACATCCCTCAGATATTATCACTTTGAACTTTGTGGTAGCCATTAAACAGACGTACTATTGTTTATATAGTAATTTTGTCATACCTAGAAACGTATTTATGATTTTTAAGTGGGATCTTGTAAAGAACATTTTTGTACATAAATCTTTCTCTTGGGCACTTAGGTTATTTCCTCACACTATAATCCTATAAAGGTGCGTCCAGGTCAAGCATTTCTACAGTTACAACAATAGTATGAAATTCTGTTTCTGGTGTTCTGAGCAAAGTGCCTGGCTTTACTCCTTGACAGCAGCTTCTTATGGCATTGCAAATAGCCATAGGAACGTGGCTTGTTTCCTGTGGAGTCACCCACACCCAGTGGTCTATTTTCCTGGTTGCTGGCCTTTAGAAAGGCTAACTCACAAGCTGTTAGACTGCTGCCCTTTGAAAGGGCAGATCCCAGACTGCACTCACAGACCAGAATTGCTTATTTGTTCTAGTCTTGATATTTTTGTTCTGCGCATGCTAGAAGGTTTTCAGGTTGGTCCTGGTGTTTGTGCCTGAAACCTGAGAAGGTTGCAGCTAACAGAAAACCAGAAATCGTGACATAAATATACCTATCTCATAATGCTCCTTTTCTGCAATTAGATCACTGGGATTTTTTTTTTTCTGGGTTCATGGCCATATTTGTTTTCCATAAGGAAATAATAAACTTCAACCTTAAAGATTACTTCCATGAAGAAATGATCTTAAGTGTATCTAACTGTCCATCTATCTCTCTACCATTTATGTATTATCCATCTATCTGTCCATCTAATCTGTCATCTATTTATCTATCGGTGCTTTATTTAGGGTACAGTATTTAAACTAATGTGAAGAAGTAGATTTTAAAAGACTTAAAAGCAATTTTTTATAGACTATATCAGAATAGAGCATTATAAAAAGCTGAACTAGGGTGACCAACTCTTCCATTTTGTCCAGGAATGGGGAGATTTTCCACAATACTATAATTTCAGTGTTAAAACTCAGAGAGTCTCAGGCTTACTGAGCAGGCTGACAAATTGAAGGGGTATTTTAAGTCACAGTAAAACCATTTCACTGGCTAGAATCCTTTTAATAAAACCCCCTTTTTTGCTTAGTCCATTTTACACTGACTTCCACCACCTGGTACAAAAAGAATCAAGGTTAGTACACCTTGCGGACGTACGAACTCTGGTGGCAGTGCTTGGGCCCCCACTGTGTGTACCAGGCATAATGGGCCCTACACACACCTCCTTAAAGACTGTACTTCAGTCCCGACGGGCCACTCTCTTTGGTCACAGCAGGCTGTGTTTTCTTATTCCTTGTCTTCCCTGCAGTCTCTTGCTTGCATAAAGATGTTTAGAGCTTTCTTTTTGAATCACACAAATGGAGAGACAAGAGAGACTCAAGGAAGAGTCTCTGACTAGACTGGTAGTCAGAGGAATATGGTATCCTTTCATTTTAAAATTTTTGTTCTTTATCTGTAACTTCAACCTTTTTTTCACTCCTTATGTCTTTTAATCGGCTCCACGACCCATAGCTATTTTATTACTTCAAACAATTATTGTGATTGGCATTGTTATTATCACTTTCCTTTATCACTCACTCTCTTTTTATCAAGCTTAACTGTCATTTACTAAGCACGCGCTCAGCTAGGTACTTTACATATTATCTCATGAGGTTTGCATTAGGAATGATTACTTTCATTTCACACATGGGAGAGCAAAAGCTCAAGCGTTGAGGTACTTAATGCTAGGAAGGGATGATATTTTACAATGGGAAGTGTGGAGGTTTGCTGGTTAGGTGAACTTGGATGCAAATCCAGGTCTTTCTTCCTTGACAAAGATCATAGAACTGTTCAGATTAAAGCCTTTCTCTGTAAGGAAGATTCCCTGCAGATGCTCATTACAAATGGTCTAAAATCTTGTCTTTCCTGACTGCTAATGTGCACCAAAATTACATGGGGGTCTTCTGAAAATGCAGATTTTGATTTAGCGGGTTTGGCGCTGGGCTCAACACTGCATTTCAAACAACTTCCCAGGTGATGCTGGTGCTGCATCTCTGATCATGGCACTTGGCTCAGCAAAGGTGGCAGCATGAACATCTGAAATCACAAAGCCACGAATCAGTGTGGAAATAGCCGGAGCATTTAGAATGTTTCCCTTTGTATAGAGTTGATACATTTCTCTCAACCAATAGCAATGTTGTTATATCCAATATTTTTGCCCCTTTGAAACCTGCAACCAGAGAAATTAAAAGCTTCTGTCCTTAGGCAGCTACTAATCTTTCTATTATAGTATAGGAAGCCTCTGCCTGCATCAGAAGGTAGAATTTCCATGAGAGATACTTCCTTGTGAAAACAAAATTTCCTTACTCACAGGTAAGAAGCGAAGAAGAGGGCAGCTGGTCCTCCCAGAGGAATGCTACTTGTGGTGGCAGAATTCAGAATTCAGCTGGAGCACATCAGATGCCAAAGAGTTAATTTTTTCTGCTTCTGCCTTTTTTGCTGATTAGTTTGATAATTGATGAACCAGTCCTTTTCACACAGCACCTTGTCTGGGATGTCATGAGTTTTCAGTGACTGAATGTGTTGAATTCATTATGTCCACAGGCCCCTTCATGTTCCACCGACTTCCCCACTGCCTAAGATGTGTTGTAACACAAAACAAATCTGTTTCAAGTAAGTTTTGGAAATCACAGAGCACGGACTGTTCCTGGAGACTGACCGTATCCTGTGTGTAAAATCTGAGCAACCCTGCAGTAATAGATCAGTCGCACAGATTGCTTCCTTCCTTAGTCCATGTTTTAGAAACTTTGTGAGTTTAGATTTGAATGACACAGAGGAAGAGTGTTACACTCACACCGTCTTCTTCCCTGCTAGTTGCTCTAAGCAGCACCACTGACTGAACTCACGTACGTCTTCAGACAGAGCCTTACATAACAAACAGGTCTAATAATCTGCAGCCTCCTGCTTTTGATTTCTGCCTCTTCCTATGTATTCTACTTCATAAGCTGTGCTTTGGTGCTAAGAAGCCAGTCGTAGGCTGACCAGAATTGAGATGCAGTCTGGATACGTAGTAGCTATCTCAGTTTGCATTGGACCTGTCTTTGAGAAAATGCTTAGTTTTATATTTGGATGTATGGGAATCAGCAAGCATCTGATTTTCATTTCTGGGAAATGACCTACATCTATTCTTTTGATAAGTGAGAAATAACAGCCTAAGAAATGTCATTAAATGAACTGATATATGTATGGGTGTTAGTGCCATGTCTAACACATGCACAATGTTATTTTGTTATTACTATTAGTATAATTCTTGCTAGATAGAGGACGTCACTCAAAATGATTATTATCTAAAGCACTTTGAGATTAGCTGCCAGCAGGATGAGTTTCTCTTTATTAGTTGTATCCTTTCGGTTTTTTAATTAACATATTTTTCCTATTGACATCATTTTTGTGAACAACCTTTTACACCTATTGCAATATTTCAAGGAAATTTGACTTTTGCAAGAATGAATCCCATGAAATTTTTTAATATAAGGTAAAATATGTCATATTGAAGGGATCATATTGCTAAATAATACCTGTGTAATTGATGGTCTTTTGTTTAGTAGAAAGAGAACTAGACTAGGAATAGAAGAACTTAAGTTCTAATTCTAATCTCTTCCTTTAAACATGTCTTTTGGGCAAGTCCCCCACCTCAACTTGCCCATAAAACGAGAGCACACTGAGAGCTTCCTCTGAGAGGTGTCGGAAACACCACCAGTGGGGCAACTCCTTAATTCAACAGTTACCATGTTGCTGTAAATTAAATAAGACTAGTTCCCTACTCTGCATCTTAGCCATTTGTAAAAACTGTGCTGAAATTGATTAGATGCTTTTATTGTCTTTCAAGGTATCTTACATCCACAATTGGCAGCCTGTAGATCACGTGGCCTCAGAACTTGGTTCCTATATTAGTGAGATTTCTCCAGAGGAACAGAACTAATAGGATATCCGTATATTTGTACAAATATAGAGGTAGATGGATGAATGGATGGCTAGTTAGATGAGGGGATTGTAATGGCTAATTTTGATTGTCAGCTTGGTTGGCTGAAGAGACACCTAGGCAATTAGCGGGTGTGTCTGGGTAGGTCATGAGTGTGTTACCTTGGGAAATATACCTGTCCCTGGCCCCTTCCTCTGTGGCTGTTCTTTGCTTGCTCAGTATTTTGCCCACCATGAGATTAATAGAGATCTTCCACCATGACTTTCTGTTAAGATGTTTCTGCCTCACAGCCCTCTGACCATAGTGTGAAACCTCTGAAAAAAAGGGCCAAAATAAGCCTTTGCTCCTCCAACTTGTCTGTATGAGGTACTTTGTCCTAGCGCTGGAAAGGTGATTGATAGAAGATTTATTACAGAGTTTGGTCCCCAGAATCATGGGGGCCAGGAAGTCCCATAGTAGGCCATATGCAAGGGGAGACCTAGGGCAGCCAGAAGCATGGCCCAGTCCACATTTGAAAGTATCAGACCAGGGAAGCTAATGATGTCACTCAGTTTGAGGCTGAAGGTTTGCAAATTGGAGGGGCAGGGGAAAATCAGGGGAGGGAGAAGGGGTGGGAGAGGGAGAGATGGCATAAGGAATAGGGAGGGGGAGTGGATGAGAGAGGGTGTAGAGAGTGAGAAGGAGGGGGCACTGAGGGAGGGAGGAAAAGAGGGAGAGAGATAGATCACACCTTTCCTTTGCATTTTGTTCCATCTGGTCTCCTGCCCTCTGGATGGCCCCACCCACATTAAGGATGGCTAGTCCCCATTCAGTACACTGCCACACAGGCCAGTTTCCCTCAGAAACACCCTCATACACAGCTAGAAGTGGTGCTTTACCAGCTATCTAGATATTACTTCATTATTCAAGTTGACACCTAACACTAACCGTCATGACACTTGGTTCCAGTTTGGAGGCACAAGCAGATACAATTTCAGCTCATAGCTTTGAATATGGGGAATGATTTTATTTTCTAAGAAAAATAAAGAAGTGGCCAGTAATTTTAGTCAGGGTAGGTGGTGCACACCTTTGATCCCAACCCTCAGGAGGCAGGAGGACTGGTGAGAGTTTGAGGCCAGCCTGGGATACATAGTGAGTTCAAGTCTAGCCTGAACTACATGGCAAGACCCTGTATAAAAATATAAACAAATGCATAAATAAATAATTCTCATGTGAGGAAATAGGGATTTTGTTTTGGTCTCTCTCAGATTTCAGCACCTAGAACAGCGCCCCTAAATACTATACTTGGTGAAGGAATAAATGCATTATTTTATGTATATTGAGAATACAGAAGTAGCAAAGAAATTAGTTTCTTGCCTGCTCCTTATATAGTAGCAATCTATAGCGATTATAATTCACAGTGATCAAGGATGCTCACAAGAGTCAGTGCTAATGTGTGGAGGCGTGACAATAAGCAGCACCACCGCTTTCCTGAGGGGTGAAGATCTGCATGATGCTTCTAAATTGGGGATTGTTTTCCCCTGCCTAACACTATAAGTGTTTAGAGTCTGAGAAATCATGGGGGATGACAATTTTGTCTTCACTTTGGTAGGGATGGTTAAATCCATGGTGATTACTAAAATTATGACATGGCCCCATGAGGCATGTGAGCAGGGATTTCAAGATTGTCAATCATGAATGTTCAGGCACAGAGATCACAGAGAAAACAGCAGATATTTTGTCTTATTTCACCATCAGACTTACTAGAAAGACTAATGTTAGAGACAAAAATGTAGTAAATTTAAGTAAACACTGTTTTGGTCAGCTCACTACGTTTTACCATTGTATTTTGAAGGTGCTCAAAATCTCTTTGTTGGCTTTCCCCAAGTTTTAGGTGATACTCAAACTTCTGAGAATTGCATTTGAGTTAAAAATTTTAGGGCTGGAGATATAGTTCAGAAGCACAGCACCTGCCTGGCAAGTACAAGGTCCTTTTTTAAAAAATATATTTTATTTATTTATTTATTTATTTATTTTAAAAGTAAAAGAACAAAAACACTAACAAAGATACACACAGTAGCACAAGGACAGTACAAAAACCGAACTACAGATAAGGTGGCAGGGGATCAACAATGGTTGTTGTGTTACACATTGGTAGCTTCGAAGTGTACACTCAGGACAATACAAATAGACATACAAGATTGTTCAAACAACTAATCACTGATTGTTTCCCACATCGAAATGACATGAGACAACAGTGCAACCATGTCAGCCATCCCGCACATACGTACATACCTACTCAGCTATCCCCCTCTTCCTCCTAACCTTCCCTTCATCCCGATTGCTCTCTACCCTTGAGCACTCTCCCTTCATACCTCCCAATCTATAGTCTCACCTCCAGGTTCCTACACTAATGATATTATATGCTGTTTGCACTTGCACATCTGATTTACCTCACTTATGAGTATGGTCTCTAATTGTGACCATCTGCCTATAAAAGCCCCTAGATTGCCTTTCTTTACAGCTGAATAATATTCCATTGTGCAAAAATGCCACAGTTTTTTAATCCAGTCTTCTGTGGATGGACATTTGGGTTGTTTCCACGATTTAGCTATTACAAATTGTGCTGCTATAAACATGGGTGCACATATATCACAGTGATATGCTGTTTTCAGATCTTCTGGCAAAACACCCAGAAGGGGGATAGCTGGGCTGAGTGGGACCTCCAGACCTAGTTTGCTGAGGAATCTCCAAACCGCTCTCCACAGTGGTCTCACCTGTCTGCATTCCCACCAGCAGTGCAGCAGAGTTCCTGTTTCTCCACAGCCTCGCCAGCATTTGTTATTGGACGGTTCCTTGATGCTGGCCAATCTTACCGGGGTGAGATGAAATCTCAATGTTGTTTTTATTTGCATTTCTAGAATGACTAAAGATGTAGAACATTTTCTCATATGAGTACAAGGTCCTGGGTTCGATTCCTAGCACCAAAACAGTGATGGGCTCTCTCTGTTTTACCGCATCTCGTGCTGTCTCCTCCTTGCTTGCTGTGCTCAAGCTCCATGTTTCCTGAGAATTTCTTCAGCGTTGAAAATTCTGCCCTGGGAATGTCCTGTATTGTTTCTTGTCTGGTAACAAGTTCCATGTATTGTTTTCCTGCTCAGATCTTCCTCAACCCTCAGGGCCCCACTGAAATGCTCCCTGTCTGAAGGAGTCTTCATCAGCTCACTGCCCAAAAGAAGTCCAGAGCAGGCAAAGTTATCCTGATATTCTTACATTATTGGTTCTCTTATTACTTATTCACCACCCTCATCCTTGCAATAGGACTTCCAGGACCAAAAAGACCAAAACGAATGGGCATTTACATTCTGTTATTACCACGTGCTGTGCCAGGTCCTGGTTAGAGATTGCTGGCTAAGTATTTGTTGAATAAACAATAAAGCTAATAGACTAAGAGAAGAGGAATGTAGTCCACCAATTCTTCTTGATTTCTTTAGGCATAGGAAATAGAGCATGCAAGGTATGGTACATAAAGTTCTAAAAGCTTTGTTTTGGTTGCCCGGTCCTCTTCTCTCCACGTGAAAGATTTCTACGATTCAAGAAAGATACTAGAACTTCTTAAGCCTTAGTGTTATGAAGTGTTACACAGGTGAGACCAGCTCTTCCTGAAGGAATCAGTTTACTGTCTTTTAGCTACTTAAGTATTTGATTAATAATAAATTTATGGATTTTAAAGCCTTTATTATGAAAGTAAAAGGAGAAAAAGGAAAAAGGACCCTACTTTTCCTTTATTGAACTGGCGGTCCTTAAGATAAAGTTTTTCAAAGCATTCATGTTGCTGTGTTTTCAATAGTGTGTGTAGGTATTCGTGAAGCCAAGATGGTGTAAATAAGAATAGAGTTACTTAGAGCCTGTGTATGTGGAACACACACACACAGAGTTGTATGTGTGAGTGTGTATAAGCTCTCCCTAAGATATAAAATGAGACATTTAAGTGACTACCTTTTTGTGATCTTTTTCAGATTCCTCATATTAGGGAGAACATGCAATATTTATCTTTAATTCTGGCTTACTTTTTGCTCAGTATGACGGTCTCCAGTGTATGACACAATTTGGTTTTTCCTTGTGGACGAATAATTCTTTCTTTTTGTCTCTATCCCTGTGTTTCTGTCTCTATCTCTGTTTCTCTGCCTCTGTGTCTGTGGCTCTGTCTCCCTGAGATATAAAAGAAGATACGTTCCCAGCACATCAGCCTGGGGTTTACATTTTCAATAGTAAAGTATAAAATATATGAGACTACCAGTCTGTTCATAAGGACAGTTGCTCAAAGAGTTGAGGATGTTGTTTCTTAGCTTACAATACTTATTGTCTGGCTCTTTAGTGTGGAAGTTTGCTGACCCCTAACTTAACAGCATAGTATACCCGTTACAAGTTCTGTTGAAAAACTTTTAACAGTAGTCTATCATTACAAAGTATTCTTGATTGTATAATTTGGAGAAATAGTATGCACTGTACTGCTAAGGGCTATAAAAGCTGCCCTTAATTTTCTTCGTGCTAAGTAATAAAATGATAACAATAACTCTCATAATAAACACTAATGAAAACTGAAATAATATTTATTGAAGAATTACTGTATTTCAGGCACTGTTGTGTGAGCTTTAAAAATTAACTCTTTCCATTAATGACTTGTAGAAAACGAATGCTACTTCTTTCATTCCTCTTATTGGTTATGTAGATTAATGGGTTTCATTTGGCGGATTGCTACATGCACATCATGCACTCTGATCAACTTCACCCATCACCCTCATTGCTCTGCTCTCCTGCCTAGTTTCATATTATTTTGAGGAGGTTCACTGTGTATGTTTGTCTTCTATTCCCTGTGCATATCTTCTTGTGTGCGAACCCTCCTTCCCTGCCTGCACTCCTCCTCTCCTCCCTCCTACCCCCTTCCTCTTCTTCTACTAATAGCCCCTCCTGCTTTCTTGTCATCTTTTTCAGATTCCTCATATGAGGGAGAGCATGCGATGTTTATTTATTTTTAAGTCTGGCTTACTTTTTGCTCACACTGTGGTCTCCAGTGTATGACAGGTTTATTTTTTCCTGGTGACTAAATAATTATTTCTACCTCTGTCTCTCTGTCTCCGTGTCTTTCTCTTTGTTTCTCTGTCTCTATGCGTCTGTCTGTCTGTCTGTCTCTGTCTCTGTCTCTGTCTCTGTCTCTCTACATATATATATAATACATATATTGTGGAAACTGTTTCTGTCCCCGATCTCCATGATTTTTATTTACAGTGAATGTTAAAATATAAACAGAATTTTATTTAGCAGAAATTCATTTTGGAAAAATACCCTCATAATATAAAATGAAAATTAATAAGGTATTTGGATGCTTTGTTTTAATTTGAGGAGACCAGTGCGGGACAGAAATAGAAATGAGTGTAGTTTCCTTTAAAGCCACTGTGGCCCGTCCCCGTAATGAACGTTGTTAGCTCAAGAAACTTCAAGCTTATGTTATTGCAAGTAAAATTTTCAACTGATGAAAAAATTTCAAAGTCACATTCTGGTATTTGAAGACAATGAAAGATCTGTGTGAATGTGGGAGGACTTAATTTAACTAGAACGTTATCTCTCTGCTATTCTTCCGCCTTTCAGTTGGCTGCGATAAGAAAGCTGGTCCTATATTAAAATGAAGGCTTCATTCTGGCCAAAAAATGTATAAGTTCATTATTTATAGACTAATAAATTCCTTCCAGTGAATCCTTCAAGTTACTGATACCCACTTCTAGGCTTGTACATTGAAATTAAGAAATCTGTAGAATAAGTTGTAGCTACAGTATGGTTCATGCAAGGGAGTACTTTAGGGAAAGAAGAATTATCATGAAAATATGACTTGATAGTCTACTGAAACTGTTGATGGCTTTTGTAGGATAAATGGCACGATAATGGTGCATATGTGGCAAGATATTTTGCTTTGTATGTTTTTCTAAAGCTCATTAACTTTTCTGAAGCTAAACTAGACATATTCTTCATATCCTATCCTTCAACCTCCATCCTACTATCTGGTGCATAGTATTTTTAAAGGATAAGGTATTTTGAGGATATAGGTGTACTGTGAAGACACTCTTACTATGTTAAATTTGGCACTCTTTCTGAACTCTTTGGGTTGTGCAGTAACCTCCTTTAGGATGCATTCATTCATGTATGTGTATTTGCACAGAAGCAATATTGCCTAGCAGCAATGTGCGTTTACTGAGGGATAATTATATTCCAGGTAGTCTTCCAAAGTGATGATTTATTATTTTATCTGCTCCTTATAAATCAAAATAAGGTAGATCTAGCATTGTTTTTATTTTACTAACTAGAGAAGTAAGACCAAAGGACTTGGCTGAGGTTACATAGTGGCTAAGTGCTATTTAAAATTAAGGCTAAAAGCTTTTGTATGAAACTGTACTCAGCACTTCTGAAAAGGTCGGTGGATTAGGAAGGTTAAGCCCAAGTTTTGACTCTGTCACATCATGTGGTAGCACCTTTAGCCCAGTTTTCTGTGTGATGGGCACAATGAGATGTACTTCACTGGGGAAATTTAGTAGACAGCATTATTTTCCTAGCTTGTGAGCAGGACACAAGACTCGGTCAGTGTAGTTTTCTTGAGTTTTACATGTACATCAAAGGTCCTCAGATTGGGTTCATTGGTAAAGTAGATTCAAATTTTATAGAGATGTACATGTATGGTTTTTTAATGGATACGTTATATAATACAATCAAAGAGATCTAGAACATGTAAAATATTATAGATAGACATCTAACTTATACTTTTAAGACAGGGTCTTTTTTTGTAGTGTACACTGGCCTGGAACTCACTATGTAACCCAGGCTGGCCTAGAATTTGCAGTAATCCTTTTGCCTCCATCTCCCAAGTGCTGGGATTACAGGCGTGTGCCACTACACCTGGTTTAATTTATCTTTTAAAGAGAGAATGTTTTGAGAATAAAGAGAGACATTATTATTAATCATACTATAGTAAGAGGTCCAAACCAGAACATATGGTCCTTTGGTAAATAACTAATGAAATATATACCTCTGAATTTTAGTTTACCCTTAAGTGCAAATTGAAGAGGTCAAATTACATTATCCTTCAGGGCCATTTGTGTTCTAGGATTATATGATCTTTTCTCAGTTAAGTTTAAATTCAACTGATGCAATATGCTAGTCAGATTATTTAAGACTGCCTTTTGCTATCATCTGTCATTTAAAAGAATAAACCACATTTACATTTAGCAGAAATATGATTAGGAAAGCAAAATGACAACAGAGAAAAACTAAAAACACAAACTCAAACATAAATGCAGTTTGGGTTATTCTGTTATTTATCATTCAAAATGCCATTCTCATCCATTTGCATGAAGAATTATGAAATGATGAGATTCTGTTTCATCAAAGTCCTTAGGAGCAGCATCCTTAGCATGAAAGTCCTCACATGTCCACTCAGGTGTAGGTAGATTAAGTCTTTTGTCTGACTCTGAGTGCAGTATGCAGTAAAACAATATGATGCTAGCATCGCCACAGTAGTGTCTGCCAGCGGTAAGGCTTCTTTTTATGAAAAGCGGGTCCCACCTTTTGTGGTGTATGCAGTTATGGAAGAGGTTCTATTCATCTGAGTCCTCTCTACATATACTTGTAGTCTCTTTCATGTTTTTGTGTTTATCCAAAATATTGTTCAAAAATACTTGTTAAATTGAAGGAAGAAAACATCCTGAAGTACCAAAGGAACAACAAATAAGGAACAATACTATTCTTTTTGCTTAAGTTTTATGTTACTATTTAGGTTCTAGTATAATAAAATATTATAGCCTGCAGGCTTGGTCCTTTGGTAAATGATTCTGCTATGATAAAATATTATAAACTTGATTCCATACAGGTTCACATGAAACCACGTTGTCTGTCTTTTTAAAGTTTAGTAAAATAAGTATCATTTAAAATGTACTGTTTTTACAAATCAATGGTATTACATATGTTTAAATGTTGTGCAATGATAACCACTATCTAGTTTCAGAAATTTTTCATTATTTAAGCAGTTGCTCCTTATCCTTCATTCCAGTTCTTCGCAATTGCAAACCTATTCTCTGAGTTTTTCAATTCTGCACATTTCTGCATAAATAGAAACATAATACATAGGTTTTGGTGTCACCCTACTCTGGCTTAGCGTAAAGTTTTCACCATTCACAAAGTCTCCACACATCATGTCTCAGCATGTTATCAATAATTGACTTCTTTTATGATTGAACAATATTCCATTGTGTGGAATTGTTAAACATTCATCTTTTGATGGATATTTGCTTGTTTCTACTTTTTGGATGTCGTAAATAGCTGTGAACATTTCTGTACAAGCTTCTGTTTTAACACTTATGTCTAATTCTTTTGGGCACATACCTAGTAGTGGTTCAGAGAATAATTCAGTTGAACTTGTTGATGTAGGACTGCCACATGTTGATACAGCGCCTGCAACATGCCGATCCTTTAACTAATTGAAATATGGCCAGTGAAACAGACAGTACGTATACAGCTGTATTCCTGACCCTGCTGTCATAGTTCAGAGCTGTTAGGAACTATGTTCCCAGTCGGAGATACCATTTTCCCGCACACTGGCATTTAGGTGAGCCTATGTGCCTTACTGTTGCCAGGAGAAGCTCAGTGGAAATGATGGGCAAATGGACAAGATTATGAGAAAGTAGCCATGCATTTTCAGTCTCTGTTTCCACCTTTACAGCTTAATATATCTGAGCACATCAAGTTTGCATGTCATACGTGGACAGTGGTGTGATATCAGATATTGGAGGCTTGCTTCCAGAATTATTCCTGAGGGCTCTGTCCTTGATTCAAAAATACCATTGTAAATTTTACATGGGTAGTGGATAAACTTTTAGTATCTATGAGCCATGACATATACTGGGATTTGTTTAATTCAATGACTGGCTTTATCTGAAATAACACCAACTGTAAGTTGAGAAAGATAGGGAATACAGAGATGATAAAAGAGTTATTGAAACCACTTTTGTGCTCTCAATTATTTTTGTCTGGTTTTAATTTCTTAAGTTTTGCTGAGAAACTGGAGAAAGAGGTCAAGAAACTAATCTAAACAGGATATTAAGGGCTACACAGGCTTATTGTTAGCTGTGTGGGGAAAAAATTCCAGGCAGGTTGTCATAACATGTGCAGAACTTTCTGATTCTTTTTCTTAATTTTAAAGAAAATAGTACAAAAAAGGAACCCTAGCAAAATACAAACAACACAAAGCAAGGACCTTAAAAATGATCCAGGGTTTCAAACCAACTGAAAGGGATTAACAGTGCTTGTTATATCACATATAGTTATCTTCAAGGAAGTTGCTCAGATTACCAGATGTAAGGATGGAAGACTGATCAAACCATTAAAGAGAATAAGAAATTAGTAATTTAAAAGAATGTTAGCAACGATACATAGCGTATCTAGGCAGGATTGTAGGAATTCACCAGTAGTTGTTATACTGCGAATTGTTGTCGGCACATAAGCTGATTCTGTTTTTGAAACTGCAAGTAGTAATTCTAGGCTGTGTCTGGAGTTTGGAGATATTGATGGAGGATGGAGGGACTGGGGTTGGGAAGAGGCAAAGGAAGTCAGAGAATATATGGAGATCTGAACACCACAATGCAAAGTTAATATTTTTCCCCCTATAAGTGATGAGGAATCCAACCATTCTAACTAACTGTTAGAAATGTTGCCCATTTTGGTGGTCAGTAAGGATCTGTTTTGTTACAACAGCATGCTTGGGAGTTGGTCCTGAAGTACCATAAAGGAAGGCAGACAGTACTAGTTAGTAGAACTATCTACCTCTTGTGAGACACAAAAGTATCCAGTTAGAACTGAATTCTTTTACAAAAGAAGAATGAAAATATCTTCGGCATCTAGTTCTTCAGTAAGCACTGAAACCACACATGAAGACAGTAGAGAACATGTTTTCTGGGGAGATTGGATATATTAAGCTAGAATCTCTCCTTTGTCCTGAGGTATTTGTTTCTGTTATGATACTATGTTGGAGAGATTTGTGATATTCTCTTGCATGTCCCTATAAATAGGCCTTTTGTGGAGGCCTTTTTTGATATGAAGTGAAACATAAGCAACAAATTAGAAAATTAGCCCCGTGTGCCTCTGATTCTATCGTGTCTCTAGTCAAGAGCTAGTTTGGTATTACTTGGCAAGCAAAGATGACTAGCATGAAGCTCCCTGTTCACCTAGAGCTACCTTTAACTCAGTTGCATTTCTTATGGATGAATCAGGTTTGCCTGAGGTATTGATCCTTGTCATGATACAGAAGTCATCATTGCTCACATAGTTGTCTATATTTAAAACTATTATAATGTGGCAAGTATACATACTATACTCCTTATTGGTTTAGGGCCAGGACATGATCTTTAACAGAACTTTTAAACTGTTTTTGTCACAGTAACTTTATCATAATAATTTCATTTCCTCTCAATTATTCTACTTCCAGCTGGACTTCATTAAAGCACTATTTCATTTTTTTAAATGAGACAATATGCAGTTTGCATTTTTCCTTTTTTATGCATCCTTAAAAACACTAGTTCGCTTTGGAAACCACTTGGCCTTTATTTTTTCAACAAAATATTTGGGGTTTAATGAAAACCATGAAAAATGCTGTTAAAAGATCATTAAAAACACCTGCTGCTGTTATTAAAGAACGTTATTTTCCCTAGACTCCAGAGCAAGCTGCAGCTTGCAGAGACGTGTGTGCCATGTATTTTAAGGAATTTTGTTGCTGGGTTCTTGCCAGCATTTGGAAATTTTTATCCCTGCTTCTCAGAACTATTCTACTTTCTAAAGACTGAGAAATGCTGTAATCAGTTGAACCAAGTACCTTAAGATTTCGGAGCAAACTTTAACTCCAGATTCAGGTTTTATGAATCTCACCTTCAATTTGAAATCAAGAATAAGAGGAACCAGGAAAAGCAGAAGGATGAACTTTACTCATCTTCACACTCCTGCTTTTCCAAAACAATACTAGATCTCTGCTGTCTGCGGCACATTTGTGATTTACCACTGGAAGGAGCTAGAGTAAAGATTTTGAAAGAACAACACTTGTAACTGGGTAGCAGTGTGGTTAAAAATGGCTTAGAGGAAAATGATGAAGGGAGGGGAAAAGAAAAAAAAGAACGACCTTTCCTTTTACAAGGCGGAAACTCAGGTTCGAAATTCCTCAGTACTGAGATACCTAAGATCATTTAAAAAATTTGAAATGTGTAACTTGTGCGTGAAAGTCATAAAACAATAGCTTGAAAGCCCGTCATTTCCTTTTATTTTGCTTGCCCCAAAGGTTTCAAAAGGGAAGCAGTAAAGGAGATGAAGAACGAATTGGTGACTATGACTCTAACTTATAGAGCCTTTAAATCTTTATAAAGAAGAGATCTCAGGAGAAAACACTGGCCATAAATATTTAACAAATTTGTGACCAAACCTCAACATCTTCCTGTGTTAAATAGACATGAATTTTATTTGGCATGCTTGCAAAACTTTTTCTCAAGATATTCGAAATGACTAATAACTCAGTACATATGAGAATTCAGGTAGAAATTAAAATGGAAATAGGACTAATTTTAAAAGCACTGTCTTTTCTGAAAAAGTAAAAAAGAGAGTTATTTAGTAAACACTACTGATAATAAACCCCACAATAATTCAATAGAAATTTCTTCTGTTTCTAAACTCACACAACAAATTTGATCTGTCTTCATCAATAAGAGGTATGCAGAAGAAGGACCCAAGGCAGCTAGTGCTAGTTACCCATGGACAGAGGTGTCATTCCTAGAATAGGAAGAAAAGATAAAGGATTGGTAAATTTGAGGTGTATTGATAAGGTATATAGCTCAAATCGCCAATAATGTCCCAAACATCCATCAGGTTTCTTTGTTTCTGGTTATTAACAGGGCAGACAGAAAATTCTAGACTGCTCCAAGTTTATTCTGAGCCTGAGGGTGTTCCCACAATAAAGGTGAGAGAGAGAGGAAGAGAGGAGGGGAGGGGGAGAGGAAGAGGGAGAGGGTGAGGGAGAGGCAGAGAGAGGGATGGAGAGGGAGAACTGTTCCATTTAGGTACATCATTCATTTCAATAATAATTTTAAAAATCCAACTATTTGTATATATCCAGATCTTGAAGCCATTATTTTGAAGCCAGCAAATGGTTGACATTTTGGTTAAACTAGAAATTCTAAAAATTAATTTGTAGGCATGAGTAAGGTGAGAGAGAGATAGATTTAATTTGAGGAAAATGATTCATTCAAAATCAATCTCAAATTGTCTTTGAGATTCATGGTTTTTCTTTAGTACATAAATATTCCATTTTGTAAACTTAAACTTTCCAAAATTATTAGCTCTCAGGAAAAGTTAAAAAGTTTCCATGTTCCATAGTTTGAGAAATGTTTCATTACACACAGAGTAGTTCCTAAATTTACTTCCTGTGAACTAACAAAGCGTAGCTGTTTAAAATACACACACACACACACACACACACACACACACACACACACACACACATGCTGCTTATATTATACAGTTTGGCTGATAGCCTCATGTCTCCTTCTGTTTCAAAATGATATTTTTTGAAAGAGAATCTTTCATTTTGTTTGCTAATTATACTTTAACGTAGATGTAGCTATTTTTGCCCAACATGATTTTAAACATAAGGAATAATATAAAAATAAATTATGCCAGGATGTAGCTCAGCGGCACAGAGCCTGCCTGGTAAGAGCAAGGTCCTGAGTTTGATTCCGGCAAAAAAAAAAAAAAAAAAAAGACCTAAGCATTCACATTCCTAGGAGAGCTGATAAAGATGGACAGGTAAGGAAGAAAACAAAGGTGATAGGGATTTTAGTTTCTGTTTCTTTTTGCATAAACATTTTGTGCTTAACTATTTTGGAAATTATACTGTTAAAGCTTTTAACTCTCTCATGTTGAAATACAGTCCCTTCTATCTGATGACCTTTGGAGATTCTTAGCTCTGGTTTTTATGATTGAAACTGACAAGTAATAAACAAAACCAATGCCATTCTTTCCTTGCATCTTTATCAGTGTTAACACAAATGAAGCACCTCAAAAAAAGAAACTGCAATGTATGAGTCCATTGATGAACCACTATATAAAATACTGATACCTCAGTGTCTGTCATTACACACATCTTTAGAATTGATTTATATGATTCTCTGACTTGCTGAATGATAATTCTATTTCAAGATCCTAGAGCACCTCCCCAGCTCCAAACTAGATCAAGGATACTTTTCCAGTTAAAGCCTAAGTACTTCTCATTACATAGCTTGAGGGAACCACACCTACATAACCTAATCTTAATATGTAACAGCATATACAAAGGAGAACGTGAAAAGGGCTGCCATGAAAGCACAGTGAGTTAGGGTAAAAGGAGCAAAGGCTTCTTCTTTATTATTTTCCATTAATTAAATTCACAACTCTAAGGCCATTTATCAAATTGAACTTTGTCTTTTGCATCAGGAGAAAGATCTATGTGAACAATTCTTTTTCATTATGTTCTGCTTTTGTGTGGGATCCAAGCTGCACATATTGCCATGAAACCTGTTATTGTTTCAAAGTACCTGGAAATGACTTCTAATTCTGTTGATCCAAAGAAATAATTCCTTTTGTCTTTGTTTAAATATCTACATTGCTTTCTCATTGCTATGGTTTATGTATAAAATATCTTTCAAAACTCTCATGTGTTTAAAGGGTATTGTCACTGGAGAAGGGTTTTTTTTTTTTTTTTTGTACTGGGAATCGAACTCTCGACATCATGCTTGTCAGACAGGCGCTGTGCCGCCAAGCTAACTCCCCAGGCCCTGAAGGAGCAGCATTGGAAGGTATATCACTCTGCTGCTTCCTATTCTCTTTGCTTCCTGATTGCCATGGATTAAGCAGTTTCACCCACCATTTCTCCCTCACAGGCGGCATTCCATGGACTGAGACCTGTGAGACCGTGGACCAAAATAAATCTCTCCTCACTAGACTGCTTGTATCAGATATTTGTCTCAATGAGGGGAAAGCTAACTAATACATTCACTTGGATCCAAAACAGAGGACGTGAGATTTACTGATCCCAATACCAAGAGGATATCTCAGAACTGGCAAAGTGCAACAAAACTTTCAAACATTAATTATTCCTCGGTTTCCCGTTGCTGGGGCACAAATACTTGAAACCTAAACTGAAAGGAGGAGACCTTTATTTTGGCACACGAATTCAGTCCATAGCCGCTGCTTCCCGGGCAGAAAAGGCCTGGCGGGAAGGAAGGCACAGTGAAGGAAAGCTGTTCATTGCCAGGAGGCACAGAGACTAGGGAGGAGCCAGGGAAGGAATCGGCCCTTCCAGCTCATTCCCCTTGTGACCTACCACTGACAACCATGCTCCACCGCCTAACAGCACATTTAGGTAACAATATGAACAGACTGATGAGTATAGGACGCCAATATTCAATCACCTTCCAAACACGGGGGACTTTTGGAGGACATTTTAGTCCTCAACCATAACATTCTGCCCCCAGCCCCCAAAAGACTCAGATCCATCTCGTTAGGCAAAATGCGTGTAGTCCGTCTCCAAGAATCAACAAATTCTAACAGTTCCACCGTTGTTGAAAAGTCCAAGTCTCCTCTGAGACCCCCGCAAACTCTGAGCTGTGAGTACTTGAGGAAGTTAAATACTTCCGATGTACAGTGGCACAAGACAAACATTCCCATTCCTAAAGGAGAGATAAGGGGATAAAAAGGAATCAGACCAAAGCAAGACTGAAACCCAGCAGGACAAACATTAGATCCTATAGTTCTATGCCCAGCACTCCCGGGAAGTTGCTCAGAAACGTAAACCCTAAAGGGCTTCTGCAGCTCCCTCTCCCCGAAGCGCTGCCTGTTGTAGCCCACAGGGCTCCTCCCTTGGGCTAGTGTTACTCACTGCCTACAGGTTTCCCCAACATAGTATCCATGTTTCTGGGATCTCCTATTGCCTGAACTTTTGGCTTCATTTTTAGAGCTTCGTGCACTGTCCTTTCAAAGATCCATTGCCTGGCAAGATAAAGACACATTTTCTGCCAGTGTGTAACACACGTGGCTTCGCGTGCAAATGCCAGCGGAGTCCTTGTTCCCCTGAAACCTAACGAGCCTACCCTTTACTTTCTACACACCTATCACTGTTCTGGTCTCCTTAGCTCTGACCAGAGTATCTCTTCAAGCTCGGCTTACAGCATTCTACAGCTGCTCTGGCCAGCATTTCCAAACTTTTATAAGCTCCTCCTGCCTCTGAACCGCATTGTCAGGTATAGTCACAGAAGTGACTCCACTTCTCTGGTTCCAACATCAGTTTTCCATCGCTGGGACAAAATACCCACCACCCGCAACTTAAAGGAAGAGAGATTTATTTTGGCTTATGGTTTTAGGCCGTGATGTTCTGGCTCAGTGCTATAAAGGAAGGGTAGAGGAAAACTGTTCACTTCATAGTCGTCAGAAAGCACAGAGTCAAGGGATGAGCCAAGGGGGAGAATATACTCTTCCAGGTCGCTCCTGTAGTAACCTGCCCCTTTGGACCAGGCATTCTCCATTGAGTAGCGTATTTAGCTACCCAGCTCATGAATCCACTGGTTCCCATGTGTCCCTATGATTCAATGACCTTCCAAACACATGAGAATTTCAGAGACATTTTAGATCTAAACCAAAACCTTAATTCAGCAGAAGGCACTTTTCCATGGAATCATTGAGACCTGACATTGCCAAATAGTACTCATCTAAAACACATCATTCTAATGAGTGTGTTGCCTTTTGAGGCAAATATATATTTCTGCATTTTGGAGATCAGAATATAAAGACAGACAGAAATAAAATTATATTTTGATACAATGAGTCCTTGGAAAAATAAATGCCAATGTGTTCTAAGACAGTAAATACAGAACGGGATCAAGAACAGTGGATTATGCTGTTATCTGTGCCTGGAAGTAGCTGTGAGATGTTCTGTCAATTCATTTATGTTTTTGAGTTTCAGGAATCAAATAGGAAATTGTGTCAAATAGTCTATGAGTAGGAAGTTTCTTACAGATATGGCGCTTCATAACTAGTAGGACTTTTCTATTTGTGAGCATAGTTTTGGCAAGAGAAGAATGGCATTCTCCAAGGTGCACAAGCAAGTCTAAAATCTCTTAGAATTTCTCCCTCATGCTCACATATGTGGAGACCTGAAATGTCATTGTTTGGAAAATAGCCTAAAATTAGGTCAGATGTGATAGCACATGCCTGTAATCCTAGCACTTGAGAGGAGGGAGACAGGAGGATTGCGATGAGTTTGAGGCCAGCCTGGGCTACTTACTGAGCTCAAGGCTAGCCTGAAGTACACAGTGAGACCCTGTCTCAAAAAAAAGTAGTCTAAAGTTAACCTGTTTAGATTGCAAGTGATTTTTCTTTTATCTATACACATAAACACTTTTTTGGTGTATCTTCCTAAATTTTCCATTTTTTCCCAATAGACTAGCCTGGGAACCAACACATTCGCAGAAAATGCCTCTGTAGGGTTCTGTCAGCAGGTATCTGGTTAAATTCCATATATTGAATTTTCTCCAGAGTAGCATATTTACCATGCACTTAAAAATAACTCTAAATAAAGAATTGAGAGTACTTGCTCTTGGCCTTTTCTAAGGATAAAGTTCAGAATGAGCAAGCAGTGGATTCAACTATGTACATGACTTGATTAATCAGTGTAGCTGAATCTGCTTCTACAGAATACATAACGTATACATGGCTGTGGCTTTTTGATCAGGGTGCTGTGGCACTATATTTTACTCTCTACTTATTGTACAGCACTCTTCTCTCTATCCCAGTGGGCCCAGCCTAGCTCAGATGATAATGTGTGGCTTAGAATTTTGGAAATTTCTCCACCTTATCTTTTCCCTGAATTTTCTTACTATCAAATCATCTTAGGCATACTACTCCCTAGTTTCAAAATATTTAATATCTCTATGTGGTTGTTAAATAATAATTAAAATCACTTAATGAACTTCAAGATGTTCCCTTTTCTGTCCCTGTCCACACTTAGAACTTTATCTTTCACTCTAACCTCTCTGGTTTTACTCATGTAGGTCAGGTAGATTCCTCGGCCATTTCTCTACCACGCATTTAATTATTTGAAAACAAATTTCTTTGCTTCAGTGCATTCCTTCTCCCCCAGTAACAGTCCATTCTTAGAACCCAGAATAAATGCTGACTTCCCTCCGGAAGGTCACTCCACTGTCCTTAATCTCTGCCACTTGACATAAAGAATATATTCATTATTGTGTTGCTGCATCATATTTCATTTCTACAGCCTGTGTACATGTCTTCATCCAAACATTACATTTTTTCTTAAGGGCAAATTTATTTTGTATCCTCTTTATCTTTTGATTCTTAATGATATTCAGCGGGGTTCTTTGCAGAAATTTTTTGAATTGCAAGAAATTAATTGAATCAATTGCTACATCATTTTCACCACTCAAAACCATTATGAATGAGGCTTTTTTGCTTTGCACTTATCCATTAAGTTTCTAATTTACTCTGCATTTACTTTTCCTTTTAAGTATGATCTGAGGGCATTTATATGAAAATTATGACATTGAGGACACTAAGCACTGAGTTTGATTCTAAATGGAAAAAACACATTTGGGTGATATTTGCTTTAGGAATACATACATATTTTCAAGTCAAGTATCAATTGGAAGTTTGGAAATATTCATGCTCTTTTATCATAATTATTAGAGATTTCAAAAATTCTGCATTACTTCCTTAAACACACAGCCCACAGATCCTTGTTTTCAAACAGCCCTTTATCGTGTAGTCCCAAGTATTACATAATTGATATTGGAGCCTACATTTAACATAGAAAGGCAATATGCAAGGGGAAGGATATATATGCATGGGGAAGAGAGAAGCAAAGACGGTCAAATAACTGAAATGGGGAAGAAAAATGGTTAAAGGGAACATGTTATTTGCCAGGTAGGCAGAAAGTAATGTATGAACGACTGACAATCCAATTAGAGAATTCTTTCTAGGCAAAAAAGTATGGCAGAGTTGAAAGTTATGAAATACGTAACACACCATGACAAAAATTCCCAGGGCGACCAGTACCATTCCATTTTCAAATATATGTATGAGAAAAGCTATGAATAATGGATTTCATATAACATCTTTGCTATGCATTATTTAAAATATTGGTGCTGACTGAAGGTGATCACATTCTTTTTTCTTTAGAGTTTTGTGATATGGTTAATATTCTATGCTTGTGATATTAGTACAGGGACATGACACTGGACATGTTGTTTTAAAGGCTAAAACAGAGTATCAGAATTTAGATGGAATTGTAAGTAGGTGGGAAAAATCTACTGCAGAACAGTTTTTTTCAAAAGGATTCACTTTTCATAATTTTTTCCAGAAAAGATTATATACAAATTAAGAACACAGGTGTGTGCTAAATTGTGGTTTAGTTAACTCTCCGGTTTATTATGTCTTCTTCCACATTGCATGTCTTAGCAAAATCTTAGCAAAAGTCTTCCCATTGCCCCCCACACCTATTGAATGGAAGTTATCTGGGAAAAATAGACTAGGTCATGGAAATGACCTTATTATTTGAATGCTTCAGCCAAAGCTCATATATTTCAACCTGCATCTCAGGAAGAGAAACAATACCAGATGTCAGTTTTGGAAGCCGCCTCAGTCATTATCAAGACAATTTTCTTACAAAGGGAGATGCTGATGCATACTGGAAATTGACCTAAGGTGTCATCATGTAGTTTTACAGCACAGATATATTTGCTTAGCAACTTTACCAAAAGGACAGCATGTTCTAGGTATGGTACTATGATGTATGTGCAGCATCAATATGAATCAGAAGTTATCAGTCACATATGTCAATGTTAGGCACTTTTTTTGTGGACTTATTGGACCAAAAGCAAACTGAACAATCGAATGGACAATTACATAATTTTTATTATATAGTCTATAATATATGATACTATATTTTTATGTATTATATTGAAATGATATTTGTAGGCAAGGATTTAACTTAGCTTTACTGCTGTATGAACTATATATACATGTGCTCTATCATATATGGGGTATACAAAATATGTAATACTCTATTATTATGTTCTTTAATATATCATGTTATGTATAATGGGTGTATATGTATAAAAAAACAAGACTAGTAAAACTGATATGAGTGTCAGTGATTTAATTCTAAGTGTACTAAAGAATGGCAAGGCTTATAAATCCAATTTTTAATGTTGAAATGAGCCAGGGGTTCTTTTTAGTGTTTGCTTCGTTGTTGCTCTTGTTACTTACAGTGTTCTTATTGTTATATAAAGCATATTTTAGGCTTTTAGACTTAAAGCTGCCACATTGGAACAGGATTACATCTGTTGGATTCATAGATGTATCTGGAGAACGTGGTGTTGAGAACTGATGTTCAATAAATTTGTTGAATAAATATGTGGCTACATCATTTGTACATGCACATGTGTAGATGTTATTATTGCTTCTGTTTTAAAATATGGTTGAACTTGGCTTTAAGAGGCGTTAGAATAATACATAATAGTATTTTGTGTGTGTGTGTGTGTGTGTGTGTGTGTGTGTTATTGGGGAGTGAACCCAGAAAGACTTCAAAATTCATACAGCTCTCTTTCATTGCTCCTTTCTTAGACAGGGTTTTCCTGAGCTGTTGAGTTGCCTGGGCTGGGTTCAGACTTGCACTTTTCCTGCTCAGCCTACCACAGTTCTGAATCATGTGCATGTGCCACCAAACCCGGACACATAATAGTTTTAATGGAATACACATGTGTGTTCACAGTAAGTGTTCTGACAAAGTTATGTACCATGTTTGAATACTCAAGTAAAAGCCGCGCCCTGGGATAAGAAGCTTTTTGCCTTACTTATCTTGTTAGCCCTCACGTCATGTAGCTAGCTTGTTCTTACTTAAAAGATGGGAATAGCGATGCTCAGCGGGGTTGAGCAGTTTCACACAATAGCCTGATGTCAGCTGTCAGCAAAGATATTGTTCAAAATGATCATCTTCTGATGCCAACAGTCCCACTTTTATAATGTGTGACGTTTCTAATAGTTCTGATTCCAGCATACCATACCCGTTGAACCTAATTGTATGAGTATTATAAAAAGTAGATGATATACATTTTGTCATCAATAAAATAATATAAATATTAGTGCTCAGAGAACCCTGAAAGCCTGCCTAAATGTATTCAAATAAGGGAATGCGTGTCTGGCTGGGCTTTTTCCTTTGCTTACAAAATTCTTTGGTGCAGGCTTTGGTTTGGCCTTCAGGAAGCAGAAATAAACAGCCAGCCAAATATCTAGCTACTATTTGGATGCATTATCAAAACCAAACCAAGAAAGGATGATTATTTTTCTACAGATTTTGAGTATAATACATATTATATGCACATATTATAAACATGTTACTCAAATTGCACAAACTAAATGTACCTGGTATTTAGTCTCAAGATTAAAAAGCATAATATCACCAGCCATCCATCAGTCTTCTCCTGTTCTTTCTCTTGGTCACTTACAACCCATAACCTACCTCCACCCAGGCATATCCATTTTCTTGACTTCCTGACTTCCAAGAGTGGTGTTACATGAGGCGATAGATGCAATAACCATACCTTAATTCGTCACTTGAAAAGGTGAAATATGGAAAAAGAAGTTAGAATATGAAGCAAAGCTGCCTTCTAAACAGGGTGCTGTTCTGGGACAGATCTGGAGTGCATTCTGTGAAATGCATAACACTTTTGGAGAAAGAACACGGGGTGACCATGACTAGGTGTTCAGCACAGCCAGCATTACTCTCAGTGCCAGCCAAGCCCAGGGTTTCTCCTGCTGGGACATGGGCCAGAGTCAGAAATAACAACAGGAGAGTGCACCTCCTTCATTACATGGACACCATGGGAACTGGGGACAAGACAGGAACTTGGAGGACTGTGGCAGGACCATAAGTAGTGAATTCTAGGAACAGAGCGAGATAAACCAGTTGGTCCACACTTGGCACAGGCCCCTGAGAAAATCAGGGCATGAGAGTCTCAGAGGACTGAGTTATGGCGGCAAACAACACACAGGATAATCTTCGCATGGCCTTCTGCCTCTCTGTCACTTGTCACGGTGGGAAACAAATGCCAGAGAGAGAGAAACTCAAAGGCCCAGGCTCGCTGAGACCTGTGGAAACGTGGGTGGAAAGAAACATGCATTGCCTGAGACAATATCCTCCCTGGCCCCAGATTCCGCTGAAACCACCGGCTGAATGTACTCAGACATGGGCTACAGAGACAGAGAGAGAATGGGACGGAGCTTCCTATGAAGTCAGGGCTGGGAAAACTGCACTGTGACCTACTGAGGCAGCAGAGCAAATTCCTTGCCATTAATCCTGGGTGCTTTGGAGTCTCCTGAACCTGACAAGCTAAAGACAGCAGCAAAGAAAACCTACACAGAGATCCTCCTGTCAATTAACAAAACAGGACATTTTTTCCTTATGTTTCTCATTTTGCCTTTTTATCAATAATATGTTTTCTGTTTTCACTCCGTAACACCTTGCCTTGTTTTGTCACATATTCTCACACCGATGATGACCCTTACTAATATCTAAATTTGATTGTTTGAGCAAAAACTACATGCAATCTCCCTTTTCCCCCCATCACCTCCCACTTAGGTTCCCTTCCTTTTTCTACTCTCTCTACTTCACTTCATTATACCTGCTTCTGTCTCTGTGTTCCTCCCCTTTTCCTTTTTATGGTGTTATTTTTATTCTTTCATTTTTCTTTTATCTCTTTCTTTTATCTGTGTACTTTAGAAATACTGTTGTCTTTAATCCTTAATTTTTTTCTAGCCTACTAGAATATATCTGGTCCATTTTTGAGTTAGTACACTAGTAGAGAACTCTTCCAACAAGTTCTAAAGTATGAGATAATCTATGGTTAGCTTCTTGAGTGTTGATGTTCCTGGTCTAGTAATCACCAGGAATTAGTACACGCTCTTCCGTGATAACACTTAATAGAACTGATTTTAACTCTTCAGTTAAAAGACAGATTGGCAGCTGGGGTCATAAAACAAGAGCCATCCGTATGTTGTCTGTCTACAAGAAACACTTCATCTGCAAAAACATACACAGTCTAAAAATAATAGGGTGGAAAATGAGGCTCCAAGCAGCAGAAGCCTGAAAGTAAGTGGGAGTGGTTGTATTTATATCTGATAATGTAGACTTCAAACCAAAACTAGTCAGAAAAGGCAAAGAAGGTCACTACATATTGGTAAAGAGAATAATTTAGAGAAAAGGGAAAAATATGTGTGCACGTGCACGCGCGCGCGTGTGTGTGTGTATGCAAGCTAGTAAAGCAAACATTAAAGAGTAGATAGACTCCAGGATGATCACAATGGGGGACTTCAATACCCCACTGTCACAGGTAGGCCAGCTAAAGACAAAAAATCAACAAGTATCATCAGAAACTGCACTGTATATCAAATGGGCATAACTGATGGCTACAGAGTGTTTCCTTCAACATCAGCAGGATATATTTTCTTTTTAGCCTTCTCTAAAACTTTCTCCAAGATAGACCATGATTCATATTGCAAAGAAACAAAAATTGGAAATAATTTAATGCATCCTATCACATCACTATGGAATTAAACTAGAAATCAATGGCCAAAGAAACCATTTAAAGCATACAGACATATGGAGATTGCATAATATGCTCTTAAATGATCAGTGGTTCACTGAAAAAGTCATGGGTGAAGTTGGAAACTTTCTAAAATCAAATGGTAATGGACACAATATGTATCAGAACCTATGAGACACAATGAAAACAGTTCTAAGAAGAAAATTTATAGCTTGGAGAGCTTACATTAAAGAGTGAGTCTGAATGAATAACCCAATACTGTGTGTCAAATCCTAGACAAAGAAGAACAAACAAAACCCAAATCATAATAAGAAAATTAATAAATATCTGAGTAGAGAGTAATGAAATTTCAACTTAAAAATTCGTACGAAGGATCAATGAACCTAAGAGTTGGTGCTGGTATATGATTAGGAAAGGAAGAATTCAAACTGATTCTCTTTTTGATTGTATGGTTCTGTGCATTAGAATACCCCCCAAAACTCCACGGGAAAATTTTTAGATCTGATCAACAAATCTGGCAGTGGCAGTTTACAAAATCAACAAAAATCAATCATGTTCTTGTATATCAGCATTGGCCCGACCAAGAAATAAATTAGAAAAATAATTCTATCCACAATAGTTTTAAAATACCTAGAAATCAACTTAACCAAGGAGGTGAAAGACCTTTATAATGAAAATTACAGTACTCAGAAAAAAGAAATTCAAGATAGCAGAAATTGGAAAGATACTGTTTGTTCTTGGACCAGTAGAATGAATATTGTTAAAATGAATGTATTACCAAAAATCGACATATTTGATTCCATCCCTGTTAAAATACCAATGACATTCTTCACAAAATTGGAACAAACAATTTTGAATTTCATTTTGAATCAGAAAAGAATAACAAGAGCCAAAGCAACCCTAATCAAAAGAGCAGCGCTAAAGACATTGCTACACCAGACTTCAAGCTATGACACAAAGGCACAGTAACAAAAGCTACTTGGTACTGGCACAAAAACAGATATTAGGACCTATGGGATAGAACAGAAGACAGAAAGGAGCTCAAACACCTGTAGCCGCCTGATTTTGCGTAGAAGGACTAAAAATACTGTAGGAAAGACAGTATCTTTAACAAACAGGGCTAGGAAGTCTAGACATGTGATTGAGTAACAATGAAACTGGGTTTCTATCTCTCACCCTGCACTCAAATCAAAATCAATTAAAGGCTTGAGACATTGAAACTGCTGGAAGACAGCAGAGGGGAAACACGTGAAGCCACAGACACAGGTAAAGACTTCCTAAAGGGCTCCAAAAGCACAGGATATAATATCAAGAATCAATAAACAGGAGTACATCAAAATTAAAAGCATTTACCTGGCAAATGGAACCATTAGCAGAATGATGAGATGATTTACTGAATGGGAGAAAATTTTTAGTAGCTGCTCTTCAGATAGAGGATTAATATTACAAAATACAAATAATTAAAACAATTAACTCCCATAAAACAGTGAACTCACAAAGTGGGCAAATGAGTTCAGTTGTACAAAACCTATATGAAATAAATGTTTAACATCTCTAATTGTTGTAGTTTATATCCAGATGTCCCCTTAATGCCTCAAAATGTGGTGCACCTGTGTGCTCAGAGGTGGGGTTATTGAAAGGTAATTGAATTATGGGGGTGCTATAGTTTAATGTGACAATAAAATAAGGTAAAATTTGGTCAGAAGAGGTGGGTCACTGCATAGTATGACCTGAGGGTACATCCACCTTCCTAGTTTCTCCTTTCTCTCCCTGCTTCCTGGCAGCTATTTCACCAGCAGCTTTCTTCCATGGCTCCTCCCCCTGCTCGTATGGATTGAAACCTCTATACACTATGAGCCAAGATAATCTTTTCCTCCTTTAACTGTGAATGGTGGATATTTGGTCTCAGCAACAAGAAAGTGACTAAGACGCTAACCATCAGAAAAACGGGAACTAAAACCATACTGAGGTTCTGTCTCACCCAAGTCTTAACGTCTGTATCAAACAAACAAAAAGCCTCTGGCCGTGGTGGCACACACTTGTGAGTCCAGCATTCCGGAAGTCCGAGACAGGAAGAATGCAAGTTTGAGTCTAGCCTGGGAAACTTAGCAGCATAGGCAGAACTTCTGTCAGAATAAAAAGAGCTATGGCTATATTACAGTATGAAGGCCCTGGGTTCAATTCCCACTGCCTCCCAAACAACCACCAAACACACAAACAAACCCAAGCACCACCATCAAAACAAACAATGCTGATAAAGACATGGAGAAAAGGAACTCTTCCATTTTATTTGTGAGAATGCAAAGCCACTACTGAAATAAGTTTGGCGATTCCTCTAAAGCCTAAGAGGCATACCATTTGAGCCAGTCATATCACTCTTGGGCATATTCCTCAATGAATTAAAGTCTCCATCCTATAGTGATATACACATCGCATATGTATAACAGTGCAAATCACAATTGGTAACTTGTGAAACAGGTTAGATGCCCATCCACAGATGTCTTAAGAAAATGTGGGGACTGGGGATATAGCTCAAGGGCAGAAGCACCTGCCTGGCAAGTGCAAGATCCTGAGTTCAATTCCTAGCACCCCCCCAAAACCCCCCAAACAAATCAAAAAAGAAAAAAAAATGGAAAATGTTGTGTGTATACTGGTTAGAATATTACTCAGCCATAAAGAAGAGTTAAATTTCATCATTTGCAGGTAAATTTTGGACCTAGAAATCATGTTAAAGGAAATTACCCACATTCTAAAAATTAAAGATCACATGTTTTTTCTTACATGAGCCCTCAAAATACATAAATCAGTGAGGAAGGGAGTAAGACAAAGGGGAGATGCTGGAAAGCAGATGGGAGAGTTCTGACCGTGGGGCAGGGGATCAGTGGGGGGAGGGGAGGGAGGGCTCTCCGGCTTTTCCCTAGTTGGAGACAGTTCCTGACCCCTGAAATTTAAAGGAGAGATTTGTTTTTGGCTCACACTTTCAGTGGGTTGATTGCATGGTGAGCTGATCCTCAAGGCAAAAACGGTATGGCAGATGGTCCTGGCAGAGGAAAACGGCCGCATCATGGTGGCCAGGGGAGGGAGGAATGAGAATATACTCTTTTAAATCACGCCACGAGTGAGCAGCCCCTACTGACCAGGTCCCACCTCTGAACATGAGACGCTGGGAGGAAATTTTAGATTTAAACCATGGCAATCCACCCTTCTCCCCTAAAAGACTCTTATTCATTTAGTTATACAAAATACATTTAATGAATCTGTAAGAATCGCCAGAGAAGAGTTCCAGCATTGGTAAAATGTACAAAGTCTCCTCTGAGGCTCATGGAAAATTCTTATCTGTAAAGCCTTACTAAAACCAAATAAAAATACAGTTAAAAATTAAAATAAAGTTAAACAGATGTAACATATAATGCCACATAGTTCACATTCCCTTCTGAAAGGAAGGGTTTTGGAGGATAGAAAGAAATTGGACAAAGCATGACCTAGGTCTTTGTCCAGTAAGCAGATGGTGGTGAGCTATGGGTTCCAAAGAGCTATGGCCTTGCTGATTTCAGTCCTCCTGCTCTGCCTCTTAAGGCCGGTTCTGCTCATCGCCTGTGGCTTTCTTTGGCAGACTTTGCACACTCCTGGCGTCCCCAGCATCCTGGGGTCCCCACTACTTTGGCTTCACTCTTCTACCTGCATGAATGACCCCTTCAGCATGTTCTAGCAGGGAACATGACTCTGTCATACATTTTGGCCTGGCCTCCTAGACCTTATTCTGGAATCTTGATATGAGCCTCTGTGACCCTATAGCTCTTTCATTTTGCATGCCTTTAAAATGAGTACCATGTGGACACCAAGTTCTACTGAAAGTTTAAGAAGCAGCTGGCCAAGCTTGCATCATGGCTGCAGTGGCCTCTGAGTACATGGATGGCTGACTAGTGACATAAGTCCCAGGAAACTAGTTCCCTAGTGTTCTTTTTCGATTAGGTGGCCTGGAAGGCTTTGCAACAGTGAAAAGTTCACACTTTTTCAACTTTGAGCTTGCTATTGTTGAGGTTTTGCTGATTCCTAAAATGCTTTTAACCCATCTCTCCTACTCCTGATACAAAGTACTTGACTTCTTTTCAATGCTAATCCTTTCAGTAGCCACTCTCCCCATGGTCCCAGCTTTGTAAGTGCTTCATTTATAACTTATCTGTGAGATTTTCTAATCGTTCATCTCTATCCCTTGATCCTGATTCTTACTGCAGGTCTGGCTAAAAGCAGCCGAGAGCACAGCACCAGGACCATGATCTGAACACTGAGTTGCTCTGAAATTTTCTCAGCCAGATTAATTAGTCCACCAATTTCAGTCTCATGGAAAGTCTCAAGACATGGGCAAAATGTAGACAAATTTTATGCTAGAGTGAAATACAAATGACCCCTCATTGGCCAGTTGAGTACTAGTTCCCAGCTGAAATCTGAGCTTTCTGTTTACTGTCCATGTTCCTAACTCCATTGTAGTCTTCTGAGCTTTGATCTATATCATAAATCAAGCTTGGCTTATAACATTTTCTGGCTTTTCTAACCTGCATCTCCAATCCTTTTCAAACTCCCCCTGCAACCCAATTTTAAAGACTTATGATCCACATGACCAGGTAGCCACTGCTATGATTCCATACTTGGTATCAGTATTCTGAATTAGTCAGATTTTCCAGTGCTCAACATAATACCCAGTACTTGTGCTATGGCTTTTGTGTAGATGTCCCTCCAAAGCCTCGTGCAGTCATAGGTCAGGGTTTTCAGAGGTGGCCGGTGCTGGGGTGTGTTAAGTTGGCATCAAGTTCTTCAGTGCTGGGGTTAAAGGTGCCCCACCCTGGATGGAGTACAAGGGACAGGAAGAGGACTGTTGGTGCTGCTTCTTGGTGCGGCTTCTGTTGCTGCTGCTTGTCTTCTTCTTCTTCTATTTCTTGCCTGCTCTGCAGCGCCCCCTCTGTCACCAACCTGCCTTGGAGCCAGCTAACTATGGAATGAAACCTCTACAAATTATGAGCCAAAATAAATCTTGCTTCCTTCAACTTTAGGCTTTGGGTATTTTGTCTTCACAATGAGAAAAGGAACTAAGAAAACCTGCAACTCCTGCCCCTTCCAACCAGGTCCTACCTCTGAATTTGAGACATTTGGGGAACATTTTAGATGTAAACACAGCAGGGTTTAACAGACTTGAAATTGATGAGAAGTTAAATGCATGTATACGTTCACTAAACAAAACTCATGTGTATGTAAGAGAAACATATACTCATAAAATAAAAAAATCATTATCTTTATTTCTTGCACATGGTTGTTCATATTTTACTTGTTCAACTATATTACAGTTTATTAGTTTTTAGTTTACTAGTTCATGTTAATGAACATGTGGGTTTTTTGAAGTTTCACATAGTGTTTATGTGAACATTCTTGTAGATGTCTTTTGATAAACATGTATGTTACATGGCTTGTGTGTAGATATCTCCCTAAAACCTGATTTGGTCATACATGAAGTTTTTTAGAGGTGGCTGAGTCTAGGATGTGATCCTGGGATTAACTGTGCAGTGCTCGGATGAAGGATGCCCCATCCTGTGTGTGCGTGCTAACTGCCCTAAGGATGGATAGCCTGGGATGGAACACAAGGGGCAGAATGAAGGCTACTGCAGTTGCTTGTTACTTCTTTGCCTCTGCCCTGCTTTGGTGACTTTGCCTGCCATGGACTGCTCTCTGTGATGCTCCTGTGTCAGCCTTGGAGCCAGCTGACTATGACTGAAATTTACCTTTCCTCCTTTAACTTTGGTTGTCAGGTATTTTGTCTCAGCAATGCAAAAAGTAACAAAGACAATATCTTTAGCTTATACTCAGGAATGACAATACTGTGTCGTAAAGTTGTACAGATTCAATGTATTGTTATTGTCAAATATTTTTCTAAATGTTTACTGAGACCAGCTAGATATGAATGTTCTGACTGATATACATCCCTACTAATACTTCATAATCTTTATTCTTTTGGTCATTGTGGTAGATATGAGGTAATATTTCATCATGATTTGAAATTGCAGTTCATCATGACAGAATGATACTAAATATCTTTTGTCCTGTTTATTGGTAATTATTTTCTGAAGTATGTACTCAAATTTTTGTCTATTTTTGTTTTGGCTGAGTTTTTCTATTATTTATCATGAAGAGTTTATTATATGTTTTGGATATGGTTCCCCTCTTTTACAGTGGAGCTGGAACTTTTAATACCAATTCTGCAGAAACCAGCATCTGTGTGAAGGCAGGCACACCCAACTCAAACAAGCAGTGACCTTTATACCCCCTAGCTTTCAACGCACACTTCCCTTGTCCCTTACTGGCCCAAAGGGGTACAATCTTTATGATTTCCATCTAGTTTTCCCTTAGTTTCTCGGAATCCCCCTTCCCATTATTCTCCTTTGTGCATTCTCTTTTTAAAATTAAATGCTAGTACATCTTTGCAATTATGCAGTTTATAGTCATCTTGGGAAGTGGTTACATGTGTGTATTACACCTTGTGGGTTTTCTCCTGATCTCCTTTCCCGTTTCTGCCCCTTGCTCCTCTCCTCTGGTTTCCTGATCACCTTTCGCGTGTGTGTCGGTGTGATCTGTCTTAGCTCATGCTGTGTCGCGTACTGTTTACACTGTTTGGCGTTATGAGGATCCTGTGCACGGCACATTTCCATTCCTCTCACTCCCCTTCTCCTCTTCCTGATCCCTCACAGTTGTTCTCTGCGGCCACTTTCCTGCTGGATGGGATCTGTCATCTTGTCCCTTTCTATCCGAACTTTATCATTTGTTTTGTTTGTGCTTTGCCTCTCTCAAGTGAGGGATGTCATATGACACTGAAGCTTGTGTGTCTGATTTATTTCGTATATTTCATAAAGAATTTCTTTGCAGAGTGAGAGGGAAGACTTTATATGGATATAAACAGTACAAATTCAGGCAAACTGTCCAAGCTTACATCTGTGTTTGTATATACAAAGGGAAGGGAGAGAAGAGACTAAAGATTTTTCACATTTTGTCACAAATGTTTGAGTTCATGACTGGCATTCTTTTGATTCTTTTCACCTCGTGTGTCCCTGCACAGTGCAGGGAGAAATTTGCTGAAGCTTTTGTGTTAGTTTTGTCACTGTTGACAAAGTCAGGATGGTTTGGATGGAAGGAAGATTTCTCCTGGCTCATACTTTCATACGTTTCAGTCCATGGTTACTTGGCAATGCTGCTTGAACTCTGGCTCGTAGTGAGACTGCATGTACATCATGGTGAAACCTGTGGTAGGACACATTACTTCATAGCAGCTGGGAAGCAGCAACAGGAAGAGGAAGGTCATCAGTCTCAGCAGTCCCTTCAAGGGTACAACCCCAAGGATCTAACTTCCTTGTAGTAAGCCCCACCTCCTGAATGTTCCACCACTCCTCAGGAGTGCCAGCTGGTTAGACCTTGAACACATGGATGTTGTAAAATATTCAAGATCTACATGGTAGCACCGGCGCTTTGCAAATATAATAAAATGAGTTTTTAGATTAAAGCCCCATTATTGCTACACTTAAAATGAAAAAGAAGAAGGCCACGCGGAAATTATTTTTTTAAGAGAATCCTCAGATCCGGGGAAGATGGCGACCGGGTGAGCAGCAAGGGAGCGAACCTCCTTAATAAACACCACCAGCTCGAGACAGACTTGGTGAGCGTGAATGCCGGAACCTCGGCTGGGAAGTTTAAACTGGGCGTATTTCTCTGAGATGCCGGGGGAGATGTGGTAGGGTGGACCAGGCTGCCGGGGCGAGACGTGGGAAAGTCCC